>JAXIVJ010018636.1:0-22552 GCA_036785665.1 Chirona hameri
ACCGGCCGCCACTGGCCC
The DNA here is from genome assembly GCA_036785665.1 of Chirona hameri. Classification (NCBI taxonomy): domain Eukaryota; kingdom Metazoa; phylum Arthropoda; class Thecostraca; order Balanomorpha; family Balanidae; genus Chirona; species Chirona hameri. The sequence goes on from JAXIVJ010018636.1 coordinate 19, forward strand.
CATCGCCGCGCCGCCGGCGGTTACCGTCGCCCCGTCGGCGCCACCGCGTGATTTGGAATGTAAACTTGCAATAAGCAGGAAGGAGCCTCAAGAAAAGCAACACATATCTGACAAATAAAGACATATTTGGGAAAATAAATATAACCGAACCTAAACTAACCCAACCTGACCTACCTGAATATTTGCTTTGTCTCCTACCTGCTCTTTGCGATTGAACGTTCGTAATGAATTGTACAGAGCGCTTTTCTTGTCACACAATTTGTGCATCCGCTACCGACCCTGGCCTACAATGTACCTATGAGTTCGGTACTCCGCGAGTGGCGCATCCACTCAGCATCCTAAAGTTCATCAACACTCGTGTAGCCATTTTTGTCATTATTGACACACATCAAGCTGTCCAGTGTCTATCTTTCGCAAGGCATTCGTGCATGTCCTGCAGATATCTCAATAGAAAATCAGAATGGCAGGAGGAATAATTTATCAACTGTTTACTTCTTGGAATCTATGGAATGTAGATTGGTATCTGGAGCCGATGTAGACTGTGCCGCATGTCATTGCTGCGTTCCGGACAGCCTACCGTGCCGTAAACGTTACGATCAAAGACCTGACTAATGACCGCATATGATGCTCATTGCTCAGTTCATGTACTAACATCCCATTAGTGCAATGTGCAAGGGCGGAACTTTACATCTCTTTGGGAGGATATATATATATATATATATATATATATATATATATATATATATATATATATATATATATATAGACTCCAGTCACACCGTCACCGACTCCAGTCACACCACCACCGACCGCAGTCACACCACCCAGTCACACAGCCACCGACTCCAGTCACACCGCCACCGACTTCAGTCACACCACCCAGTCACACCGCCACCGACTCCAGTCATACCACCCAGTCACACCGCCACCGACTTCAGTCACACCACCCAGTCACACTGCCACCGACTCCAGTCACACCACCACCGACTACAGTCACATCACCACCGACTGCAGTCACACCGCCACCGACTCCAGTCACACCGCCACCGACTCCAGTCACACCGCCACCGACTCCAGTCACACCACGTACGAGACGTACTCACTGACTCCAGTCACATCGCCACCGACTCCAGTTACACCACCACCGACTCCAGTCACATCGACACCGACTGCAGTCGGCAGTCACACCGCCACCGACTCCAGTGGCGGTACAGTCAATGTTCAGTCACAGTGGCGGTTCAGTCACTCACTGGTTCAGTTGTCACTGGTTCAGTTGTCACTGGTTCAGTTATCCTGGTTCAGTTGTCCCTGGTTCAGCTGTCACTGGTTCAGTTGTCACTGGTTCAGTTGTCACTGGTTCAGTTGTCACTGGTTCAGTTGTCACTTGTTCAGTTGTCACTGGTTCAGTTGTCACTGGCTCAGTTGTCACTGGTTCAGTTGTCACTGGTTCAGTTGTCACTTGTTCAGTTGCCACTTGTTCAGTTGTCACTTGTTCAGTTGTCACTGGTTCAGTTGTCACTGGTTCAGTTGTCACTTGTTCAGTTGTCACTGGTTTAGTTGTTCCTGGTTCAGTTGTCACTGGTTCAGTTGTCACTGGTTCAGTTGTCACTGGTTCAGTTGTTACTGGTTCAGTTGTCCCTGGCTCAGTTGTCACTGGTTCAGTTGTCCTTGGTTCAGTTGTCACTGGTTCAGTTGTCCCTGGTTCAGTTGTCCCTGGTTCAGTTGTCACTGGTTCAGTTGTTCCTGGTTCAGTTTTACTGGTTCAGTTGTCACTGGATCAGTTGTCACTAATTCAGTTGACCGTGTACCATTTTTACCTCGCAATGCAACGGCTTTTCAAATGAGGAGTATGTTTGCTATGTTTTGGTGTAGGTGTTCTGGACAAGTTTGCGAATTTATCGAATGTCTCGAATCGGCCACAAACTTAGCAAATTTTGTGAATGTATCGAAAGTGTCGAATCTCTTGAGTCGGCTGGAAAAAGTGGCGTTTTGGCGAATGTATTGAATGTATCGAATATCTCTAGTCGGCTGCGAACAGTACCATTCTGACGAATGTATATCGAATGTGTCGCGAATAGAGAGAATATCTGGCGGCCCGAAAGCGTCGCCTAACCAATGTTGGAAGGCTGCAGCGCCGCCACTGCAGCTTAGCATACTGACAACCCGAGTGACGGTCCAGCAGGCTCTCAAACTTACAACCGAGAGATGTTCGAGGAGGTCCCTAAAAAGATACGCGTGACATGCTCCAAGGAGACCCTGTTCAGACAACCGAGACAACCCTTACGGATAGCCTCGGATAACCTCCCATATATGCCGCCCCTGCAGCCGAAATGCATGGCGTCTAACATCCGATTCAATATTTTGTAGATGATATGACAATTGTGTATTACCTATAGTCAAATGTATCGACCGAGGTTGGTGGGTTATTGAGTTTCACCAAAAGTAGGCATTAGGACCTCATTTCCGACCGTTGACGGTCTCGCCGGCTGTGTTTCTCGCGACACCCACCAGATGTCAGATAAGTCGGCAGAGCTGCGCGCGCCAGCGGCCGCCCAGTTTGAGGCGAGCGGCCGGCGCGGCCCGGTGGTCGGGAACGCCGTGACCCGGCCGGTGACCCTGGGTCAACGCTGGCGGTGTGTAGACGCCGGGAAGTGGCCGTCGGGAGCCGGAGCTGGTGCGGCTCGTCTCCGGGTCCTATCTGCCACACGTCCTGGGCCACATCCGTCGCCGATCCGGCCAACACAGGAAAGGGCGGCGCTGGAGGCCACGTGGCCTCTCGCGGCCGGCTGCAGGGGGCCGGGGAACTCCGACCACCGCCCGGGGACGGTGACGCAATCTCCCGGCGGCGTCTTCAGCCCTCATCCGCCTGCCTGCTCTGGCGTCATGTCCAGGGGTCAAAAGCGCTGGGCGAAGTGTTGAAAAGCTCAGACCATGGCATCGTTTAACCAGAGGTAAGGTTCCTCCCTCAGGAGACTCGCTGCTGATATAGTATAATCATTGTTACAAGTCCTGTCACTGATAAGAAGTCCTGTCACTGATGATATAGGATCTGTGGTTAGCATGGTTGTGTTGTGTATTCCATGTATTGCGATAGTCTGCTCATGTCGCGTCTCTGTGTGCTCCAGCTCCTGTGGGGCGTGTCACTCCAGCCGGGCGTGTCAGACGCGCGCTGTGGGCCCTGTGCGGCCCCCCGACGGCAGGCCTCTGTCCTGGCCGGGGCCAGCTGGCTGTCACTGGTCCCACGGCGGCCCGACTGACGCCGCCGCGGCCGGGTCGTGCCCCGAGCCTGTGCGACACTGACCTGGCTCAGCATCGACCGAGCCATCGCACCAGCTGTGGTAAGTGACACTTCTATTTACTTTCTTAAAATATAGCGTCCCTTTCATATACAAAACGGCATCAAGTTGGCATAATTTACTATCTCCTAGGGAACTAATGATTTCAACAAATGAACTACAGTGGGTGAAAATATGAACTCAAAGCGTGATGTATTCCCTTTTCACTCCGATTCACTCCAGTTTCGTGAAGACTCCTTAATTCCCCCCCCCCCCTCGCTCCTCCCCCCCCCCCCCCCCCCCCGCTTTAGAGACGGAGTATTCTTCTTTAGCACCCGTCACATGCCGGACTTTCGCTGTATTTTTGTATCTCTTTTCTTCTCTGTCCTCCCTCGGCGCAATATTGTTGCATGTCGTCGGCCTTTACTTTCCGTGTATTCCTTCTACATATGTGTGACTGTGTGCCTCATCATTAATATATCGTGTGTCATCGGGGGGGGGGGACGCTCACCCACGCCCTGACCCGCCATGTGCCAGCCTGTTGTGGCCGTGAGCGGCAGTCTGTCGGCTCTGCCCTGCCGGTGCCGGCCGTCAGTGACAGCGCGTCACCGTGACGAGCGAGGGCCCGGTCCGCCCGTGGCGCGACACCCCACCCCGGCCGGCCAACCGACCCCAGATGCCCCGCTCTGTTTACGTTCCAACGGCCGTTTTTCGGCTCATCACTGGCGGCGCGACAGGCCTCGTGGTGGCGAGCACGCCAGGCGGGGCCAGGTTGTGGCCGGTCCAGCCCCGTGCGGCCCCGTCCAGCCCGCCCGGCCCTGTCCAGCCCTATATCAATTATCAAGTTTCGTCCAGCCCCGTCCAGCCCCGTGCGGCCCCGTCCGGCCCCGTCCGGCCTTATCTCGGGCTCCGTCCGGCCCTGTCCGGCCACTCCCGTCCCGTCCCGTCCCGTCCCGTCCCGTCCCGTCCCGTCCCGTCCCGTTCCGTCCCGCCCGTCCCGTCCCGTCCCGTCCCGTCCCGTCCCGTCCCGTCCCGTCCCGTCCCGTCCCGTCCCGTCCCGTCCCCCGTCCCGTCACTCCCCTCCGACCCCCTCCGACCCTATCTCGGACCACGTCCAGCCCCGTATCGACGGCCGTTCCAGTGTCCGTGGGGCTCTGACGGCCAGTCCGGGATGGTAGAGACCTCTCCTCGACTGTCGACTGTTTGCGTTCTGCGGCCGCCGACGTCCGCACCATGTGTCACTCCTCAGTCTCCACCATGTGTCACTCCCCAGTCTCCACCATGTGTCACTCTCCAGTCTCCAGTCTCCACCATGTGTCACTCCCCAGTATCCAGTCTCCACCATGTGTCACTCCCCACTCCCCAGTCTCCACCATGTGTCACTCCCCAGTCTCCAGTCTCCACCATGTGTCACTCCCCAGTCTCCACCATGTGTCACTCCCCACTCTCCAGTCTCCACCATGTGTCACTCCCCAGTCTCCAGTCTCCACCATGTGTCACTCCCCAGTCCCCACTCTCCACCATGTGTCACTCCCCACTCTCCAGTCTCCACCATGTGTCACTCCCCAGCCTCCAGTCTCCACCATGTGTCACTCCCCAGTCCCCACTCTCCACCATGTGTCACTCCCCACTCTCCAGTCTCCACCATGTGTCACTCCCCAGTCTCCAGTCTCCACCATGTGTCACTCCCCAGTCTCCACCATGTGTCACTCCCCACTCTCCAGTCTCCACCATGTGTCACTCCACAGTCTCCACCATGTGTCACTCCCCAGTCCCCACTCTCCACCATGTGTCACTCCCCACTCTCCAGTCTCAACCATGTGTCACTCTCCAGTCTCCACCATGTGTCACTCCCCAGTCTCCACCATGTGTCACTCTCCAGTCTCCACCATGTGTCACTCCACAGTCTCCACCATGTGTCACTCCCCAGTCCCCAGTCTCCACCATGTGACACTCCCCAGTCTCCACCATGTGTCACTCCCCAGTCTCCACCATGTGTCACTCCCCAGTCTCCACCATGTGTCACTCCCCACTCTCCAGTCTCCACCATGTGTCACTCCCCAGTCTCCACCATGTTTCACTCCACAGTCTCCACCATGTGTCGCTCCCCAGTCCCCAGTCTCCACCATGTGTCACTCCACAGTCTCCACCATGTGTCACTCCACAGTCTCCACCATGTGTCACTACCCACTTTCCAGTCTCCACCATGTGTCACTCCACAGTCTCCACCATGTGTCACTCCACAGTCTCCACCATGTGTCACTCCCCAGTCTCCAGTCTCCACCATGTGTCACTCCACAGTCTCCACCATGTGTCACTCCCCACTCTCCAGTCTCCACCATGTGTCACTCCCCACTCTCCAGTCTCCACCATGTGTCACTCCACAGTCTCCACCATGTATCACTCCACAGTCTCCACCATGTGTCACTCCACAGTCTCAACCATGTGCCACTCCCCAGTCTCCAGTCTCCACCATGTGTCACTCCCCAGTCTCCACCATGTGTCACTCCCCAGTCTCCACCATGTGTCACTCCACAGTCTCCACCATGTGTCACTCCTCAGTCTCCACCATGTGTCACTCTCCAGTCTCAACCATGTGTCACTCTCCAGTATCCACCATGTGTCACTCTCCAGTCTCAACCATGTGTCACTCTCCAGTCTCCACCATGTGTCACTCCACAGTCTCCACCATGTGTCACTCCCCAGTCTCCACCATGTGTCACTCCCCAGTCTCCACCATGTGTTACTCCTCAGTCTCCAGTCTCCGCCATGTGTCACTCCCCAGTATCCACCATGTGTCACTCCCCAGTCCCCGGTCTCCACCATGTGTCACTCCCCAGTCTCCACCATGTGTCACTCCCCAGTCTCCACCATGTGTCACTCCTCAGTCTCCAGTCTACACCATGTGTCACTCCCCAGTCTCCAGTCTCCACCACGTGTCACTCCCCAGTCTCCACCATGTGTAACTCCCCAGTCTCCAGTCTCCACCATGTGTCACTCCACAGTCTCCACCATGTGCCACTCCCCACTCTCCAGTCTCCACCATGTGCCACTCCCCAGTCTCCACCATGTGTCACTCCCCAGTCTCCACCATGTGTCACTCTCCAGTCTCCACCATGTGCCACTCTCCAGTCTCCACCATGTGTCACTCCCCAGTCTCCACCATGTGTCACTCCCCAGTCCCCAGTCTCCACCATGTGTTACTCCCCAGTCTCCACCATGTGTCACTCCACAGTCTCCAGTCTCCACCATGTGTTACTCCCCAGGCTCCACCATGTGCCACTCCCCAGTATCCAGTCTCCACCATGTGTCACTCCCCAGTCTCCACCATGTGTCGCTCCCCAGTCCCCAGTCTCCACCATGTGTCACTCCACAGTCTCCACCATGTGTCACTCCCCAGTCTCCACCATGTGTCACTCTCCAGTCTCCACCATGTGCCACTCTCCAGTCTCCACCATGTGCCACTCCCCAGTCTCCACCATGTGTCACTCCCCAGTCTCCACCATGTGTCACTCCACAGTCTCCACCATGTGTCACTCCACAGTCTCCACCATGTGTCACTCCCCAGTCTCCACCATGTGTCACTCTCCAGTCTCCACCATGTGCCACTCTCCAGTCTCCACCATGTGTTACTCCCCAGTCTCCACCATGTGTCACTCCCCAGTCTCCACCATGTGTCACTCTCCAGTCTCCACCATGTGTCACTCCACAGTCTCCACGATGTGTCACTCCCCAGTCTCCACCATGTGTCACTCTCCAGTCTCCACCATGGGCCAATCCCCAGTCTCCACCATGTGTCACTCCCCAGTCTCCACCATGTGTCACTCCACAGTCTCCACCATGTGTCACTTTCCAGTCTCCACCATGTGTCACTCTCCAGTCTCCACCATGTGCCACTCCCCAGTCTCCACCATGTGTCACTCCCCAGTATCCACCATGTGTCACTCCACAGTCTCCAACATGTGTCACTCTCCAGTCTCCACCATGTGTCACTCCCCAGTCTCCACCATGTGTCACTCTCCAGTCTCCACCATGTGTCACTCCACAGTCTCCACCATGTGTCACTCCCCAGTATCCACCATGTGTCACTCCCCAGTCCCCAGTCTACACCATGTGCCACTCCCCAGCCTCCACCATGTGTCACTCCTCAGTCTCCACCATGTGTCACTCCCCAGTCCCCAGTCTCCACCATGTGCCACTCCCCAGTCTCCACCAGTGTCACTCCTCAGTCTCCACCATGTGTCACTCCCCAGTCTCCACCATGTGTTACTCCCGAGTCTCCACCATGTGTCACTCCCCAGTCTCCACCATGTGTCACTCTCCAGTCTCCAGTCTCCACCATGTGTAACTCCACAGTCTCCACCATGTATCACTCTCCAGTCTCCACAATGTGTCACTCCCCAGTCTCCACCATGTGTCACTCTCCAGTCTCCAGTCTCCACCATGTGTCACTCTCCAGTCTCCACCATGCGTCACTCTCCAGTCTCCAGTCTCCACCATGTGGCACTCCCCAGTCTCCACCATGTGTCACTCCACAGTCTCCACCATGTGGCACTCCCCAGTCTCCACCATATGTCACTCCACAGTCTCCACCATGTGTCACTCCCCAGTCTCCACCATGTGTCACTCCCCACTCTCCAGTCTCCACCATGTGTCACTCCCCAGTCTCCACCATGTGTCACTCCCCAGTTTCCAGTCTCCACCATGTGTTACTCCCCAGTATCCACCATGTGTCACTCCACAGTCTCCAGTCTCCACCATGTGTTACTCCCCAGTCCCCACCATGTGTCACTCCACAGTCTCCAGTCTCCACCATGTGTCACTCCACAGTCTCCAGTTTCCACCATGTGTTACTCCCCAGTCTCCACCATGTGTCACTCCCCAGTCTCCACCATGTGTCACTCCCCAGTCTCCACCATTTGTTACTCCCCAGTCTCCACCATGTGTCACTCCCCAGTCTCCACCAAGTGTCACTCCCCAGTCTCCACCATGTGTCACTCCCCAGTCTCCAACATGTGTCACTCTCCAGTCTCCAGTCTCCACCATGTGTCACTCCACAGTCTCCACCATGTGTCACTCTCCAGTTTCCACAATGTGTCACTCCCCAGTCTCCACCATGTGTCACTCTCCAGTCTCCAGTCTCCACCATGTGTCACTCTCCAGTCTCCACCATGTGTTACTCTCCAGTCTCCAGTCTCCACCATGTGTCACTCTTCAGTCTCCACCATGTGCCACTCTCCAGTCTCCACCATGTGTCACTCCCCAGTCTCCACCATGTGTCACTCCCCAGTCTCCACCATGTGTCACTCCCCACTCTCCAGTCTCCACCATGTGTCACTCCCCAGTCTCCAACATGTGTCACTCCCCAGTCCCCAGTCTCCACCATGTGTCACTCCCCAGTATCCACCATGTGTCACTCCACAGTCTCCACCATGTGCCACTCCCCAGTCTCCACCATGTGTCACTCCCCAGTCTCCACCATGTGTCACTCCCCAGTCTCCACCATGTGTCACTCTCCGGTCTCCACCATGTGTCACTCCCCAGTCTCCACCATGTGTCACTCCCCAGTCTCCACCATGTGTCACTCCCCACTCTCCAGTCTCCACCATGTGTCACTCCCCAGTCTCCAACATGTGTCACTCCCCAGTCCCCAGTCTCCACCATGTGTCACTCCCCAGTCTCCACCATGTGTCACTCCCCAGTATCCACCATGTGTCACTCCCCAGTCTCCACCATGTGTCACTCCCCAGTCTCCACCATGTGTCACTCCCCAGTCTCCACCATGTGTCACTCTCCAGTCTCCACCATGTGTCACTCCCCAGTCTCCACCATGTGTCACTCCCCAGTCTCCAACATGTGTCACTCCCCAGTCCCCAGTCTCCACCATGTGTCACTCCCCAGTCCCCAGTCTCCACCATGTGTCACTCCCCAGTCTCCACCATGTGTCACTCCTCAGTCTCCACAATGTGTCACTCCCCAGTCTCCACCATGTGTCACTCCCCACTCTCCAGTCTCCACCATGTGTTACTCCCCAGTATCCACCATGTGTCACTCCCCAGTCTCCACCATGTGTTACTCCAAAGTCTCCACCATGTGCCACTCCACAGTCTCCAGTCTCCACCATGTGTCACTCCCAGTCTCCACCATGTGTCACTCCAGTCTCCACCATGTGTCACTCCAGTCTCCATCATGTGTCACTCCCCAGTCTCCAGTCTCCACCATGTGTCACTCCCCAGTCTCCACCATGTGTCACTCCCCAGTCTCCACCATGTGTCACTCCACAGTCTCCAACATGTGTCACTCCCCAGTCCCCAGTCTCCACCATCTGTTACTCCCCAGTCTCCAGTCTCCACCATGTGTCACTCTCCAGTCTCCACCATGTGTCACTCCCCAGTCTCCAGTATCCACCATGTGTCACTCCCCACTCTCCAGTCTCCACCATGTGTTACTCCCCAGTCTCCACCATGTGTCACTCCCCAGTCTCCATGTGTCACTCCCCAGTCTCCACCATGTGTCACTCCCCACTCTCCAGTCTCCACCATGTGTTACTCCCCAGTCTACACCATGTGTCACTCCTCAGTCTCCACCATGTGTCACTCCCCAGTCTCCAGTCTCCACCATGTGTCACTCCCCAGTCTCCACCATGTGTCACTCCCCACTCTCCAGTCTCCACCATGTGTCACACCCCACTCTCCAGTCTCCACCATGTGTTACTCCTCAGTCTCCACCATGTGTCACTCCCCAGTCTCCACCATGTGTCACTCCCCAGTCTCCACCATGTGTCACTTCCCAGTCTCCACCATGTGTCACTCCCCACTCTCCAGTCTCCACCATGTGTCACTCCCCAGTCCCCACCATGTGTCACTCCCCAGTCTCCACCATGTGTCACTCTCCAGTCTCCAGTCTCCACCATGTGTCACTCCCCACTCTCCAGTCTCCACCATGTGTCACACCCCACTCTCCAGTCTCCACCATGTGTTACTCCTCAGTCTCCACCATGTGTCACTCCCCAGTCTCCACCATGTGTCACTCCCCAGTCTCCACCATGTGTCACTCCCCAGTCTCCACCATGTGTCACTCCCCACTCTCCAGTCTCCACCATGTGTCACTCTCCAGTCTCCAGTCTCCACCATGTGTCTCTCTCCAGTCTCCACCATGTGTTACTCCTCAGTCTACACCATGTGTCACTCCCCAGTCTCCACCATGTGTCACTCCCCAGTCTCCACCATGTGTCACTCCCCAGTCTCCACCATGTGTCACTCCCCACTCTCCAGTCTCCACCATGTGTCACTCCCCAGTCTCCACCATGTGTCACTCCCCAGTCTCCACCATGTGTCACTCTCCAGTCTCCAGTCTCCACCATGTGTCACTCCCCAGTCTCCACCATGTGTCACTCCCCACTCTCCAGTATCCACCATGTGTCACTCCACAGTCTCCTCCATTTGTCACTCCCCAGTCTCCACCATGTGTCACTCCCCAGTCTCCACCATGTTTCACTCCCCAGTCTCCACCATGTGTCACTCCCCAGTCTCCACCATGTGTCACTCCCCAGTCTCCAGTCTCCACCATGTGTTACTCCCCAGTCTCCACCATGTGTCACTCCACAGTCTCCAGTCTCCACCATGTGTTACTCCCCAGTCCCCACCATGTGTCACTCCACAGTCTCCAGTCTCCACCATGTGTTACTCCCCAGTCTCCACCATTTGTCACTCCCCAGTCTCCACCATTTGTTACTCCCCAGTCTCCACCATGTGTTACTCCCCAGTCTCCACCATTTGTCACTCCCCAGTCTCCACCATGTGTCACTCCCCAGTCTCCACCATGTGTCACTCCCCACTCTCCAGTTTCCACCATGTGTCACTCCACAGTCTCCACCATGTGTCACTCCCCAGTCTCCACCATGTGTCACTCCCCAGTCTCCACTATGTTTCACTCCCCAGTCTCTACCATGTGTCACTCCCCAGTCTCCACCATGTGTCACTCCCCAGTCTCCACCATGTGTCACTCCCCAGTCTCCACCATGTGTCACTCCCCAGTCTCCAGTCTCCACCATGTGTTACTCCCCAGTCTCCACCATGTGTCACTCCCCAGTTTCCAGTCTCCACCATGTGTTACTCCCCAGTCCCCACCATGTGTCACTCCACAGTCTCCAGTCTCCACCATGTGTTACTCCCCAGTCTCCACCATTTGTCACTCCCCAGTCTCCACCATGTGTTACTCCCCAGTCTCCACCATGTGTCACTCTCCAGTCTCCACCATGTGTTACTCCCCAGTCTCCACCATGTGTCACTCCACAGTCTCCAGTCTCCACCATGTGTTACTCCTCAGTCCCCACCATGTGTCACTCCACAGTCTCCAGTCTCGACCATGTGTTACTCCCCAGTCTCCACCATTTGTCACTCCCCAGTCTCCACCATTTGTCACTCCCCAGTCTCCACCATTTGTTACTCCCCAGTCTCCACCATGTGTTACTCCCCAGTCTCCACCATGTGTCACTCCCCAGTCTCCACCATGTGTCACTCCCCAGTCTCCACCATGTGTCACTCCCCAGTCTCCACCATGTGTCACTCCACAGTCTCCACCATGTGTCACTCCCCAGTCTCCACCATTTGTTACTCCCCAGTCTCCACCATGTGTTACTCCCCAGTCTCCACCATGTGTCACTCCCCAGTCTCCACCATGTGTCACTCCCCAGTCTCCACCATGTGTCACTCCACAGTCTCCACCATGTGTCACTCCCCGGTCTCCACCATGTGTTACTCCCCAGTCTCCACCATGTCACTCCCCAGTCTCCACCATGTGCCACTCTCCAGTCTCCACCAGGTGTCACTCTCCAGTCTCCACCATATGTCACTCCCCAGTCTCCACCATGCTTCACTCCCCAGTATCCACCATGTGTCACTCCCGACTCCCCAGTCTCCACCATGTGTCACTCCCTAGTCTCCACCATGTGTCACTCCCCAGTCTCCACCATGTGTCATTCCCCAGTCTCCACCATGTGATACTCTCCAGTCTCCACCATGTGTCACTCCCCAGTCTCCACCATGTGTCACTTCCCAGTCTCCACCATGTGTCACTCCCCGGTCTCCGCCATGTGTCACTACCCACTCCCCAGTCTCCACCATGTGTCACTCCCCAGTCTCCACCATGTGTCACTCCCCAGTCTCCACCATGTGTCACTCCCCAGTCTCCACCATGTGTCACTCTCCAGTCTCCACCATGTGTCACTCCCCAGTCTCCACCATGTGTCACGCCCCAGTCTCCACCATGTGTCACTCTCCAGTCTCCACCATATGTCACTCCCCAGTCTCCACCATGTGTCACTCCCCAGTATCCACCATGTGTCACTCCCCAGTCTCCACCATTTGTTACTCCCCAGTCTCCACCATGTGTTGCTCCCCAGTCTCCACCATGTGTCACTCCCCAGTCTCCACCATGTGTCACTCTCCAGTCTCCACCATATGTCACTCCCCAGTCTCCACCATGTGTCACTCCCCAGTATCCACCATGTGTCACTCCCCAGTCTCCACCACGTGTCACTCCCCAGTCTCCACCATGTGTCACTCCCCAGTCTCCACCATGTGTCACTCCCCAGTCTCCACCATGTGTCACTCCCCAGTCTCCACCATGTGCCACTCTCCACTCTCCAGTCTCCACCATGTGTCACTCCCCAGTCTCCATCATGTGCCACTCCCCACTCTCCAGTCTCCACCATGTGTCACTCCCCAGTTTCCAGTCTCCACCATGTGTCACTCCCCACTCTCCTGTCTCCACCGTGTGTCACTCCCCAGTCTCCACCATGTGTCACTCCTCACTCTCCTGTCTCCACCGTGTCACTCCCCAGTCTCCACCATGTGTCACTCCACAGTCTCCACCATGTGTCACTCCTCAGTCTCCACCATGTGTCACTCCACAGTCTCCACCATGTGTCACTCTCCAGTCTCCACCATGTTTCACTCCCCACTCTCCAGTCTCAACCATGTGTCACTCCCCACTCTCCAGTCTCCACCATGTGTCACTCCTCAGTCTCCACCATGTGTCACTCCCCAGTCTCCACCATGTGTCACTCCCCAGTATCCACCATGTGTCACTCCCCAGTGTCCACCATGTGTCACTCCCCAGTCTCCACCATATGTCACTCCCCAGTCTCCACCATGTGTCGCTCCCCAGTCCCCAGTCTCCACCATGTGTCACTCCACAGTCTCCACCATGTGTCACTCCCCAGTCTCCACCATGTGTCACTCTCCAGTCTCCACCATGTGCCACTCTCCAGTCTCCACCATGTGCCACTCCCCAGTCTCCACCATGTGTCACTCCCCAGTCTCCACCATGTGTCACTCCACATTCTCCACCATGTGTCACTCCCCAGTCTCCACCATGTGTCACTCTCCAGTCTCCACCATGTGCCACTCTCCAGTCTCCACCATGTGTTACTCCCCAGTCTCCACCATGTGTCACTCCCCAGTCTCCACCATGTGTCACTCTCCAGTCTCCACCATGTGTCACTCCACAGTCTCCACGATGCGTCACTCCCCAGTATCCACCATGTGTCACTCTCCAGTCTCCACCATGGGCCACTCCCCAGTCTCCAGCATGTGTCACTCCCCAGTCTCCACCATGTGTCACTCCACAGTCTCCACCATGTGTCACTTTCCAGTCTCCACCATGTGTCACTCTCCAGTCTCCACCATGTGCCACTCCCCAGTCTCCACCATGTGTCACTCCCCAGTATCCACCATGTGTCACTCCACAGTCTACAACATGTGTCACTCTCCAGTCTCCACCATGTGTCACTCCCCAGTCTCCACCATGTGTCACTCCCCAGTCTCCACCATGTGTCACTCTCCAGTCTCCACCATGTGTCACTCCACAGTCTCCACCATGTGTCACTCCCCAGTATCCACCATGTGTCACTCCCCAGTCCCCAGTATACACCATGTGCCACTCCCCAGCCTCCACCATGTGTCACTCCTCAGTCTCCACCATGTGTCACTCCCCAGTCCCCAGTCTCCACCATGTGCGACTCCCCAGTCTCCACCAGTGTCACTCCTCAGTCTCCACCATGTGTCACTCCCCAGTCTCCACCATGTGTTACTCCCGAGTCTCCACCATGTGTCACTCTCCAGTCTCCAGTCTCCACCATGTGTCACTCCACAGTCTCCACCATGTGTCACTCTCCAGTCTCCACAATGTGTCACTCCCCAGTCTCCACCATGTGTCACTCTCCAGTCTCCAGTCTCCACCATGTGTCACTCTCCAGTCTTCACCATGCGTCACTCTCCAGTCTCCAGTCTCCACCATGTGTCACTCCCCAGTCTCCACCATGTGTCACTCCACAGTCTCCACCATGTGTCACTCCCCAGTCTCCACCATGTGTCACTCCCCACTCTCCAGTCTCCACCATGTGTCACTCCCCAGTCTCCACCATGTGTCACTCCCCAGTTTCCAGTCTCCACCATGTGTTACTCCCCAGTCTCCACCATGTGCCACTCTACAGTCTCCAGTCTCCACCATGTGTTACTCCCCAGTCCCCACCATGTGTCACTCCACAGTCTCCAGTCTCCACCATGTGTCACTCCACAGTCTCCAGTCTCCACCATGTGTTACTCCCCAGTCTCCACCATGTGTCACTCCCCAGTCTCCACCATGTGTCACTCCCCAGTCTCCACCATGTGCCACTCCCCACTCTCCAGTCTCCACCATGTGTCACTCCCCAGTCTCCACCATGTGTCACTCCCCAGTTTCCAGTCTCCACCATGTGTCACTCCCCACTCTCCTGTCTCCACCGTGTGTCACTCCCCAGTCTCCACCATGTGTCACTCCCCACTCTCCTGTCTCCACCGTGTGTCACTCCCCAGTCTCCACCATGTGTCACTCCACAGTCTCCACCATGTGTCACTCCTCAGTCTCCACCATGTGTCACTCCACAGTCTCCACCATGTGTCACTCTCCAGTCTCCACCATGTTTCACTCCCCACTCTCCAGTCTCAACCATGTGTCACTCCCCACTCTCCAGTCTCCACCATGTGTCACTCCTCAGTCTCCACCATGTGTCACTCCCCAGTCTCCAGTCTCCACCATGTGTCACTCCACAGTATCCACCATGTGTCACTCATCAGTATCCACCATGTGTCACTCTCCAGTCTCTACCATGTGCCACTCCCCAGTCTCCACCATGTGTCACTCTCCAGTCTCCACCATGTGTCACTCCCCAGTCTCCACCATGTGTCACTCCCCAGTATCCACCATGTGTCACTCTCCAGTCTGCACCATGTGTTACTCCCCAGTCTCCACCATGTGTCACTCCCCAGTATCCACCATGTGTTACTCCCCAGTCTCCACCATGTGTCACTCCCCAGTATCCACCATGTGTCACTCTCCAGTCTGCACCATGTGTCACATGCTTCCTTCCCCAGTCTCCACCATGTGTCACTCCCCAGTATCCACCATGTGTCACTCTCCAGTCTGCACCATGTGTTACTCCCCAGTCTCCACCATGTCTCACTCCTCAGTCTCCACCATGTGTCACTCTCCAGTCTGCACCATGTGTCACTCTAGTCTCCACCATGTGTCACTCTCCAGCCTCCACCATGTGTCACTCCCCAGTCTCCACCATGTGTCACTCCCCAGTATCCACCATGTGTCACTCTCCAGTCTGCACCATGTGTTACTCCCCAGTCTCCACCATGTGTCACTCTGTGCGCCGTGGCTCGGGGAAGGTGTCTGCCACGCAGCTGTCGGCCGTTGTGCTGGCATGGCGGTGCGGGACGGGACGGGGTGCAGCGGGACGGGACGGGGCACCCTGGCCTGCCGGCCGCGTCTGCCACCGAACGGCCGTTTGAAATTAATCCAGCAGTGGCTGGCGGCGCGACCGGACGATGGGAGGGGAGGGGGCGTGTTCCGTGCCTCCCCCGGGAGTGTTTTGTAAACGAGCGTCTCCCCGGGCTGCGGCCGTGTCGGACGGTCTGCCGGCCGTCTGCAGCCACCCGCTGGAGTCTCGGAATGTGTAGTCTGCTGCCTGGTGAGGAGACAGGCTGCCTGGTGAGGGGCAGGCTGCCTGGTGAGGGGCTGGCTGACGGGGGAGGAGGCAGGCTGCTTGGTGAGGGGCAGGCTGCCTGGTGAGGGGCAGGCTGCCTGGTGAGGGGCAGGCTGACGGGGAGGAGGCAGGCTGCCTGGTGAGAGGCAGGCTGCCTGGTGAGGAGACAGACTGCCTGGTGAGGGGCAGGCTGACGGAGAGGGGCAGGCTGCCTGGTGAGGAGGCAGACTGCTTGGTGAGGAGTCAGGCTGCCGGGGGAGGAGTCAGGCTGCCGGGGGAGGAGACAGGCTACCTGGTGAGGAGACAGGCTGACGAGGAGGAGGCAGGCTGACGGGGGAGGGGCAGGCTGTCGGGGGAGGAGACAGGCTGCCTGGTGAGGAGGCAGGCTGTCGGGGAGGAGACAGGCTGACGGAGGAGGAGGCATACTGCCGGGGGAGGAGTCAGGCTGACGGGGGAGGAGGCAGGCTGACGGGGGAGGAGGCAGGCTGACGGGGGAGGAGACATACTGACGGGGGAGGAGGAAGGCAGGCCTGCTTTGAGGGGACGTCTGGTGAGCGGCCGTGGCCCTGGGTTCGGTGGCCGGGACGAGACCGACACCTGTTCAGCACTCATCTGCTCACCCCAGCTCACTTCTATCGCAGTCCCCCCTGCTGAGCCGGGGCGCCACTCCCCTTCCCTCCCCTCCCCCTCCTCCCCTACCCACCCTCCCCCGCCGAGCTAGCCGCCTCATGTGCCGGTGTCGATGACACGTGCAACGGCCGGCGCCCGGCCCCCGCCACTGCTGCGGCGGCTTCAGTGAGGCAGCGCAACATGGCTTTTCTGGTGCAACGGAGTATTGGCGTAGTATGGATTGCATGATGTAATTGCTCCCACTCCGCGCCGCTCCAGCCGTGGATGCGGCGTGATAATAGAGGGCACGGAATGGCTAACAATACCGCTCCCGAAGAGATATGGCCAACTATTTCACAGGGTCAGCGGTTTCGATTTTTCAAAACGGTTGGGGGTGGGGGCCGAACACACTGGAGGATCCAGCCTCTCTCCGTGGGGGGCATCTGTTTGTGGCTAAAAGCTACCCCATTGTTTTCCTCTGCGGATTTGGGTCGGTCACCTTATTTTAGTATTCGAGCTTAAGAAATTCACGTTTTAAAATTCACAGAAATTGACTTCGTGGATTTTTTTCTTCTCCAAAATAAAAATCAGTTTTTTTTTATTTGTGTTGGGTCAAGAACAAACTTTATCGAATCCGAGATAGACATTTTGAAGAGAATGTCATTTTCTTTCTTTTAACGTTTTTTTCTTTCAATTTGCTTCAAAACTCTATTTTCTACGATTATTCGAACATTTATCATTTTTCCACCAAAAATGGCATCACATGATATCAACTTCATTATCTCCCAAAAATACTACATCAATTCCATTGGAATTTGGTGACAAGAATAGAATTGATATTTGATGCAGCATAAGGTACTGAAAGGTTGACGTTGATATCTATCATAGTTTTCAAGTTATTGAGAAACTCTGGGAGGGGCAGATTAGGCCCCCGCCCTCCCCCCCCCCCCCCCCCCCCCTCCAGCGGTGCGCGGGTTAAGTGTCACCGGGGCTGCTTGAATTGGATCAGGTGCGCTTATTTGTCTATCATTGAAAGGAACATACAAACTTGAAATCCAATCACTCGAGAAAAACTTCCGTTTGTATTCAGTTCTCTCCTAAGATCACTGTTTTCACGTTCAGTGCAGGGAACGCGCGGGCTCATACTTGTATTTAATGCTTCCCCAGATTCCTGTGGGGGGCATTTTCCCCTGATGCCCCTCCCTCCTGGATCCGCCATTGGCTGAACAGGGACGGATCCAAGGGCCAGACCGCTCGCAAGTCCACCGGTGGCAAGGCGCCGCGCAAGCAGCTGGCCACCAAGGCCGCTCGTAAGAGCGCGCCGGCCACTGGCGGCGTCAAGAAGCCCCACCGTTACCGTCCCGGCACGGTGGCGCTGCGTGAGATCCGCCGCTACCAGAAGAGCACCGAGCTGCTGATCCGCAAGCTGCCGTTCCAGCGTCTGGTGCGCGAGATCGCCCAGGACTTCAAGACGGATCTTCGCTTCCAGAGCAGCGCCGTGATGGCCCTGCAGGAGGCTAGCGAGGCCTACCTGGTCGGTCTGTTCGAGGACACCAACCTGTGCGCCATCCACGCCAAGCGCGTCACCATCATGCCCAAGGACATCCAGCTGGCGCGCCGCATCCGTGGCGAGCGTGCCTAAGCACCAGTGCTTGCGCTTGCACACCAACCCCACCCAACCCCACCCCACTATCAGCGCCATGGCTTTACCGAAACCACCAAAATCGGCTGAAAATTCACACATTTTAAAGAAATTATAGGCAACTTGGGCAAAGGACAGTAATTGTAAGCAATTCATAATGCAAAAACAGACGAAATCTCATGAGTTTTGGAATTCTGTCGGACAAACAAATTCAATTTCTGTTTGTTCTGTTTCAAATCATGTTATTCAAATTCTGTTAGTCGGACAAACCAACGTTTTGGGCCGGTCTGCATCCGCCAGAAGGCCCGAGTCCTTACTTGGAAACCTTACTTAGTAAAACAGTAATGTTAACCTGCCATTGACTGGGGGGGGGGGGATATCTCCCCCTGACGAATTTTCGCAATGCTCAAAAACTAATAGCGATATCAACGTGAAACTTTGGGTACCTTCTACACCAATTTTACGTCTTCAGTGCATAAATGAAGCAATTTTGGCGATAAAAAAGAGATTTAACGCATTTAGTGACGTCACTACACACGAGTTTGGCGAATAAAAAATCAGCTAAACTTTAAAGAGATCGTACAAAGTCTATATTTTAAGAAAAATGCAATAAAAAAACGTCAGAAAATAGCAAATCGCAAGGGCTACGAAACAGATTCTCGGATTTGTGAAAACTTTGTTTTCTGACCACTAAAAACATTTAAAAGAAATTAATACGAAATATATTTCTTCGGAAAAAAATGCCCTAAAAATAAAACATTGCAAATATGTTAAAAAATCACCGGATTTCACATCTTTATGCATAAAGAGGTGATTTAAAACAACCTTTTCTTAGTAAAAGCTGCGTAGACTTTCTTTTGAAATAGGAAACGTGTCAATTTGTTGCCCATTTCAGGCGGTTTGGGAGGCTTGGCCGCTTTGCCCCCTCTTGGATCCGCCAGCGGCCTCAAACATTGGGGGGGGGGCGAGCGGGTACCATTGGGGGCGAGGGTACCATGGGGGGGTGCGAGGGCTACCTCAAAAGTATTTAAATCGACACCTATGCACAGGGTGCAGTCCCAGCTTGATGAATCGGTCATGCTTCAGAGAGCTCGCAGCTTTCGTAGCATTTTCAGTTGAAGCTTTCTGGTGTGGGCGTTTCGAGTGATGGCAGGCTTGTGCGATATTGCAAACTTATTCGTTACGGTACTGTAATGGTTTCCAAGTGAAACGAAGTACATTTGGATGTATCATTAGTGAAACCTAACTTCAGAGAGCATTACCTTCCTGACAACCCCAGTTCCCACTTGAGTGACACGTGTTGTATTTTTTTTTTTTTTTTTTTTTAAAGGATCCCGCATATATTTTGACTTTGAATATTTAATTTCGTCGTTTTAAATATGCTGGATATTCTACGTATGCATGCATAGGTTATTCGTTCCACCTGTCAAAATGTTGTCGTATTCCGTCGTCTTGGGCATATAATTTGTTCCCGCATTCACGTCCGACGTACTTTGTGTTCTTGCATGGCGAACATGTCATACTTTGAGATCATTTATATTTCCTTAGCATTTAATAGTAATAAAAGCTAAAAGTTTACTACTTGTTACAACGAATGATATTTGTCCGTTATACCAGTTGACCTATAAGTTACGCGTTCACGCCCCATAAACGTGTTCAATCTACTGCAGCGCAGTGACGCATCCCACAGTAGCAGCGGACTCAAACGGATTCAAAGATAAACATCTCATCCGACATAGATGTCATCATGCAGCGCATTCGTCTGGCTCTGAAGCCTCATGTTGCTCGTCTGTGTCCCTTCCCGTGGCTCGTCTGTGTCTGACCTGTCACAGGCTCCCTTCCCGTGGCTCGTCTGTGTCTGACCTGTCACAGGTTCCCTTCCCGTGGCTCGTCTGTGTCTGACCTGTCACAGGCTCCCTTCCCGTGGCTCGTCTGTGTCTGACCTGTCACAGGTTCCCTTACCGTGGCTCGTCTGTGTCTGACCTGTCACAGGTTCCCTTCCCGTGGCTCGTCTGTGTCTGACCTGTCACAGGTTCCCTTCCCGTGGCTCGTCTGTCTGACCTGTCACAGGTTCCCTTCCCGTGGCTCGTCTGTGTCTGACCTGTCACAGGCTCCCTTCCCGTGGCTCGTGTGTCTGACCTGTCACAGGTTCCCTTCCTGTGGCTCGTGTGTCTGACCTGTCACAGGCTCCCTTCCCGTGGCTTGTCTGTGTCTGAGCTGTCACAGGTTCCCTTCCCGTGGCTCGTCTGTGTCTGACCTGTCACAGGCTCCCTTCCCGTGGCTCGTGTGTCTGACCTGTCACAGGCTCCCTTTCCGTGGCTTGTCTGTGTCTGACCTGTCACAGGTTCCCTTCCCGTGGCTCGTCTGTGTCTGACCTGTCACAGGCTCCCTTTCCGTGGCTTGTCTGTGTCTGACCTGTCACAGGTTCCCTTCCCGTGGTTCGTCTGTGTCTGACCTGTCACAGGCTCCCTTCCCGTGGCTTGTCTGTGCCGTCTTTCACGGGATCCCCGAGTCTCATCATATTACATCTTCCCGTCGCCTACCCTTCTACCAGGCCGTGTCTGCGTCCCAACTCCCCGGCGCGGGGCAGCCGAGTCTGTTGGACCGTGTCTGCCTCCCTGGCGCGGGCCAGCCGAGTCTGTTGGGCCGTGTCTGCCTCCCAGCTCCCCGGCGCGGGGCAGCCGAGTCTGTTGGGCCGTGTCCGCCTCCCAGCTCCCTGCAGCGCGGGCCAGCCGAGCCGTCCGCGGACACTGCCGCAGAAATGTGACAGCTGGTCTGTCGTCTGACACGGTCCAGACGCCAGCCCGCAGCTCAGAAGGTCCGAACGCGTAAATATTTGTGTTTAGCGTCTGGTCGTTTTTGGTGCCGTCCAGACGGCTGCGGCGATCTGTTCTGTTGGCGGACTGGAGAGACAGAGGCGGCCCGCTTGTTTGGCTGACGACCGTTTGTATACGGTTAACCGTCACGGTTAACCGTCTGGTGGAGAGAATGTAGCCGTTGTTGGATAGGAGGGATTGAATTTTCTGGGGACACACGCTGCGACGGATATCCGAGAGCACCAACAGACTAAAGGCGCCAGGGACGTAGGAACGTCATGAAAAGTGTGGGGGGGGGGGCTATCAAACTATCTCGTCTTGAAAGACCCCCCCCCCCCCTATGCAATATTTCTTTGCAGATTGGACCTCTTCTCGTCTTGGTGAATCTTTTGCTATATCAATTTTTCCTTATTAAGCAAAGGCAAATATTTTAGCACACAAAAGTGTGGGGGCGTGGCCCCTGCCCCCCCCCCCCCCCCCGTTCCTACGCCTATGAAAAGTGTCATGCTGTGTTTGAGTTCTTGCCATATTTGGTTGAATAAGATGTTTGAGACAATCTTTCGGACACTGTTGAGCATTGGGTGGGGGAGAGTTATACAGCAGGTTAGTAGGGTTGGAATTGGACTCGATAGTTGTGGTATTTAGTAGGGTTGGAATTGGACTCGATAGTTGTGGTATTCTGCTGGCTACCGATATTTATGAAATGAGGATGGCCAGCGGTATGTATACGCAGCTCTATTGATGCCGCAGACGTTCCAGTCCTCCCAGTCCTCCCAGTCCTCCCAGTCCTCACGGCTGCGGCGGTATGTGAGGGGTCGGAGCGTACAAAGTACAAACAACGACCACCCGACCAATTACGTCTGACGGAACTTGCACAGGCTCAGCCTTCTGAAATGTTGGCTTTCGTATGGTCAAATCATGCTTGCTCAAATATCGTAGTTGGCTATTTCAGAGTGCAGGTTGTGGTAGAGCCACTAGTTAGCCAGGCAGCGAGCTATTGTATTATCAGTGAAGTATATTCTCTGAAATTCGGTCAATATATAGGGAAACCCATCGCTGGCTGTCTATGTCACGTACTTGATACAGCTGCAGCCCATTGTGCTTACCTGCATTAAACAACGATTTAAAGGCATTGCAATTTTCTACCGCGTTTGGC
>JAXIVJ010018637.1:0-22548 GCA_036785665.1 Chirona hameri
ATATATATATATATATATATATATATATATATATATATATATATATATATATATATATATATATATATATATATATTATATATATATATATATATATATATATAATATATATATATATATATATATATATATATATATATATATATATATATATATATATATATATATATATATATATATATATATATATATATATATATATATATATATATATATATATATATATATATATATATATATATATATATATATATATATATATATATATATATATATATATATATATATATATATATATATATATATATATATATATATATATATATATATATATATATATATATATATATATATATATATATATATATATATATATATATATATATATATATATATATATATATATATATATATATATATATATATATATATATATATATATATATATATATATATATATATATATATATATATATATATATATATATATATATATATATATATATATATATATATATATATATATATATATATATATATATATATATATATATATATATATATATATATATATATATATATATATATATATATATATATATATATATATATATATATATATATATATATATATATATATATATATATATATATATATTTGACTGACTTATAGCTCCCTAAGTATGGTAGGTCTGCATTTTGTATTTGACATTTCCAAATATGCGTGTTGAATGCCCATTGCCAATCCAAGCGACATTTTACCCAGATGATTCGAATTTCTCTAGTTTTTCTGCTATACGTCGCCAGATTTGGTACTTTATCTGGCCGATCTGGGTGATCTCTCCAACTTGCCGCCAGGCTCAGACCAACCGGAGTTACAGAATAGACACACCTGTAAACAAAAATTGAAACAACTGGAGCAGCTCTGCGGCGAATCGCCTTCCCACCGGTCGATCAGATCGGTGAGCCTGTTGGCGTCTAGGTTTATCGCCGGCGTATTACCGGCCGGCCGAGCTCCGCGTCCGACTGCTTAATGTCGGCGCGCAGTGCGCGGCTGTCCGCCTCCAGCTCGTCCGTGCGCCGCTCCAGCAGGGTCCGCCCCACCTGCAGCTTCTCCAGACGCAGCCGCTCGGCGCCGGCCCGGTGTTGCTCCTCTCTCAGCCGCTGTAGCTCGGACTGGTGCCGACGGCGCCGCTGCTGACGCTTGCGGGCCGCGTCCACTTCGGCGCAGCTCCGACCTTCTCCTCCTTCGGCGGGCGCTCGCTGAGGCGCACAGCTGGTCCACGTCGCGCAGCTGGTCCACGTCGCGCAGCTGGTCCACGTCACGCAGCTGGTCCACGTCGCACAGCTGGTCCACGTCGCGCAGCTGGTCCACGTCGCACAGCTGGTCCACGTCGCGCAGCTGGTCCACGTCGCGCAGCTGGTCCACGTCACGCAGCTGGTCCACGTCGCACAGCTGGTCCACGTCGCGCAGCTGGTCCACGTCGCGCAGCTGGTCCACGTCGCGCAGCTGGTCCACGTCGCGCAGCTGGTCCACGTCGCGCAGCTGGTCCACGTCGCGCTCGTCGATCCGGCTGACGTCGGTGCGTGTCTCTTCGGCCAGACGGCGGGAGCGTTCGACCTCCCGGAGCGTGCGCTGCGCCGCCGCGACCATCTTCTGCTGCTCGGCCAGCTCCGCCTGAGCGGTGGCCAACTTCGTGGCCAACACCGTCACCTCGCTCCTGGGAAATTAAATTGCGTCCAAAACATTTCGTACTTCTACCTTGGAGCTATTTCACCCACCAGTTGAAGGGGTGACCCAAACGATGGACTCAATCCAGTCAGCGAAGTCCCGCATCCGCTGGTGCTGACCTGTTTGGGACGCAGCGTGTGCAGATCATCGGAGCGCTCCTTGCCCTGGCGGTGCCGCTCGGCCGTCTCGGCCAGCTCGCACGACAGGCCCTCCAGCTCGCGACGCAGCTGGGCGGCCAACTCCGCCGCCTCGCCGGCGGTGTCCGGCGGCAGTGCCAGTGGCAGAGCGGGCACGGCCGCATGCGCTCCAGCTTCTCCACGTAGCGAGCGTGTACTCCGAACCACATGCATAGGCCACATGCACACCTTCACTATTGGCACAGCTGCGACAACATCCTTCTGGGCAGAGAAACATGTGGCACTGGCAGCCAAGAATATCGAACAGCTTATATCCAGCCCGCTGATGAAATTGTCCTTATTTTGGGCACTTGCCCTGTCCCTTGTCACAGTCAAAGCCATGTTCCTCAGTGATGTTAGCTTGGCAGATATTGTGGCTCTGTGGTTGGTCACAGGGAACTGGAAAGATATGTTTGTTTTTTCCCACTTTGCTAGGAGAGGTGGGAGGATGTCCGGAATCAGTTGCTCAGCACTGTAGCTGCTCCTGCCATCGCCTTGTTCCCGATTTAATACAGCCAGCCGCAGCATGTACCTAGCTGTAGGACATGCTGCAGCTAGCTGTAGGAGCCTCAGATGGCAACAGGCCTATTCTAGAACCCACAAGACGGCTGACTTTTGTGCTGACTTTAGTGCGAGTATTTGGCATATTTAATTCAGAGAAAAAATAAAGCATCTGAAAGGCAAAATGGTGCCATCGCCGATGGCCAAATGGTGCCATCGGTTACTCGAAGTCGCTCCACAGAATTAACTGAGTTTAAATGGATTATCATGTCCTTTTGACTTCCAATGGAGAATGATGATGACGGCATGGCTGATCAAAATCATTGAGTGTGCTCTGCTGATTATCTGGCTAAAATCAATAGATGGTTGCAGGATCGAACAGCGATGTTAACTGGATGAATTGGATTTGAGAGGTACCTACTTACTTACCAACCTAGGCCTACGTACCAAAATAAAACGGAAAACATCTCAACAGGTACATCAAAATTGAATGTTTGAGGCTGCAAGCTACGCCGGTTCCCGCTTATTTTTTGCATTTTGTTTTATGATTTGGCCGCGTCTTATATGTAACAACAGAATGAATAGTTTCCAAATCTCCTAATATTGGGAACAAATTTAGCAGTAGCCTGCAATAATCAATTAGGAAAGGTTTTCCTTTGGGAGCGGAGGAGAAATATAAAAAAATGATGGGAATTCCGAACGCGTATTTCGGTTTCCCGCATTCTAGTTGCCACCGGCTATCGTAAAACCGGACATAAGTCAGTCAAAAATATAGATATTGCTTTTTAAATTCGGTTTGGGCATCGTCCATACTTGGTTCTCCAATATGTCTTCCGATTTTTAACGTATTTTACCATTTTGATTTTGTGATGAAAAAAGTATTTTGGGTAAATTTCCACAAAATAAATTTTTTCAAATATATTGAAAAACCGGAAGATATATTGGAGAACCAAGTATGAACGATGCCCAAACCGAATTTCAAAGCAATATTTATATTTCTGACTGATTTATGTCCGGATTTACGCTAGGCGGTGGCAATTAGAATGCGGGAAACCGAAATACGCATTCCGAACTTCGGAAGCAAACCCCGCGAGCTTAACTTTCGAAAAATTGAGGTTGTTTGTATTTTTGTATACCCTCACATATAAAGGCATCGAGTTATCACTACTCCGTTCTAGTTTACAAGATGAGAGAAAATCGACACACCCTAATGCCACATAGACTTCTCAATAGCTCGTATGCCCCTGCTGATCTCGAGCGGTTTCAGCACCGATCAAACATCTCGGCGCAAGCGACTCGTGTAACGTTTGTTGGCTTTCCTCAACTGTCTGTCTGACGTCTGGATGGAGCATGGCAGGTGATTCTTTTGAAGGTCACCTTGAAAGTTGTCTTGAAATTCCACCATACAGTGCATCTTCAGCTCACAACTACGAATATTACTTTGGTTTGGACAACTGATGGATATATGCGAAGAAAGAAGTAAGTTTCTCTTTGTATTTCACGAGAAATCGTACGATGACAGCTGGCGTTCTGGCTCCACCCCGCTCCGCCTGACGCCAAGTACATACAGTCTCTGACAAGGGGCCGCCGCGCCGCCCGGGCGGCTGAGCGGATATTAATGAAGCGTCGTGACCAGAGACTACGTGCCAGAGAGTGTACCTGCCTCCGGCGGCGAGCGTCCATGTCCCGATCGTGGCCCGGAACAGCGGACATCAAACCGGGCCCACTAGTCCGGTCTGAATTACTTAACGTAGGGAGGTAATTCTTTCACCACAACCCATTTTTAGATCTGCTCTACACATCTGCTATCTCAGTCCAAAACCCCATGTTAAAGGTGAACTATTCCCTTTAACAGTCTCACGTCAAAATGTAATGAGTCTTCGCACCAGTTAGGGAGGCTCGTATGTGCATGATGGTTTGGATGCAAGGAGGCGGGGCGAGAGCCGGTTAGTACGGCGTCATCAGTTTTATGTGATATATGTATTTGTATAGGTATTTTTTTATTTTAATAAAGCTAGTCCGAACCTTTTGAAATGGATAGATTTCCGAGGTCAGGCCCCGCGCTAAGCATAGCTTGTTGCGCAGGCCCTGACCCAGTACCATCCGATCGCGCAATTCCTGGTAGCCGGCAGAATTTATAAGCGAAAGTTGCACGTGGCCGACATACCTGGACAGTGGGACACGGTCCGCCCCGCTCACTGACGTCACCTGACCTTGAGTGCAACCACTGCCACCGGCCGCAGGCCATCCCAATCAGGAGCAAATAGCGAGCGCAGAAGCGACTCGAACCCGGGCTGCCACTGCCGGGAAAGGTCAGGAGCCCAGCACTCTCCCAGTGGGCTACAGGGGCGGACGTGTTTATCTTGTCTTTTAATTAGAATCTACAAGGTAGAGACAAGGTGTGTATGTACTTATGTACATTATACATACATACCTTACTGGTATGTTAGCACGTAATCCGAAAACAGCGACAAGCGCAGGTCATACAAAATGAATGAATGAATGAATGAATGAATGAATGAATGAATGGACACAATCAATATGCTAAACCACATACCAACATTCAGCATATCAATCCACTAGATTCCTGTTTCGCTCCCGTCCATTACATTCGAATTCGACAAAATGAAACAAGTTCGAAATGAAATTGGAACGAACTGGAGTTTTTTTCTAAATAAATTTAACCGAATGTGTTTGCGTTGCTGACCGGAGCAGCAACCTTCAGCAACCTTCAGCCCTGTGCCTTCCTTCAACCCACCGGCCGGTCATAAAATGTCAGTTCAACAGGTTCTGTTCCTCCGGCCTTGTGGAAGCCGGGATCGATGCGGGATCTTCTCCACACCGCACACTGATGTAACACGATATCAGCTCGTGGCAGATTGCCCCTGTTCTGGCTGGTTGCTGACTGAGCTCGTCAGTTGATTGGCTGAGCCACAGAACAGCACGCCCCGGGGCTCGAGCCCGGTGGGCCAATGGGTTACGGCCCGCTCACCATAGCCTATCGGCCACGGGACTTTTATAACTAATATTAAACAATCCATTTATCAATGGGGTAAAATTGCACCATAGTCAATATATAGCGGCCTCAGTAAGAGGCCGACTGGTTGGCTATCAAGACGAAAGCTCAGTTTGTATACACTTTTAAGCAATTTGTTGAAACCAGGATGGTTTGGAGAGGATCGACACATCCTGGAAAAACATCGCGTAAAAAGCTTGGAATTGAAGTCAGGGAATGAATTGTTACAGCATCCATAGGAGATGGAACTGCATTCACCAGACTAGCCTGGTCGGGAGGTTTTTCTACATATGACTGGCCCACTAATTTGTAAAACTGTTAAATCCCACCTACAGGCACGTAGCCAGGATTTCGCCCAGGGGGGGGGCGCCTCGAAAGGGCCCCCCTTCCCGAGCATTGAAAGGGTCCCCTTCCCAAGCGTTGAAAGGGCCAAACAAAACGGATGAAAAGGCACGTTACAATAATGGAAAATGCAGTATGACAGGTATGGCATCGGCCATACCAACTTTTAGGTGCTGCAGTTAGCAAACTGCCATATCAACTTTTGAGCCAGTGACACCAATTTGGAATCAGCTATACCAGCTTGAAATATTTTTGCAAGCTCCAGGCCTGAAACTCTTAAACAAATTGCACCGCGGAGCGGCGCGATTTTTTTTAGTCTTCTGCCCTGGAATGCTTTCTCATCAATGCGTCGCATTACGTATGGTACGGAACTCTAAAAATGCTAGTGCGTTTAAAAGTGCGGTAAAAAAGTGCTCAAGTGAAATATTTTGCCCAATTATATAAGAAAGTAGCAACATAACACATAAATGCGCCGAGAAATGGACCGTTTTTTCCTTTCTAACCCGCATAAAATTGAATTTGTAGTTAAATTACGCCGCGGTACGGCGCTAAAATTTAGAGTTTGATTCCCTGGACAACTTCATTCTTACTGTTGAAAGGCTCAGTGTCCCTTCAGATCGTCTAGGAGCCCCTCCGACCTTTTCAACGCCCTTCCGACCTGTTCAGGGACTCATCTGGGATCCGCGGAAAGACATGATGTGGAGAGGGGGATATATATTAAATATAAAGAGGGCTTAATCTACAATAAAAGTTAAAATCGTAGTTTTCGGGTGTATTGTAACACCCTGACGAAGGGTGTCACTCTACAATAAAAGTTAAAATCGTAGTTTTCGGGTATATTGTAACACCCTGACGAAGGGTGTTACAATATACCCGAAAGCTCCGCTTTTAATATTTGTATTATGGAGTAAGTCCTCTTTGTATTTAATCTTCATCTGGGATCTCTACGTGCTTTTGGCCCTTCTGGTCTGACCAGGGACTCCTCTGACCTTCCAAGAAGCCCCTCTTGTGTGTCAAGGGCCCATTCGGCCTGTTCAGAGGTCCTTCCGACCTGTCCAGGGACTACACTGGCTGCTATGTAGCCATGCCAACAAACTCAGGGCCCCTACGACCTGCCCAGGGGCCCCTCCAGTCTGGCTTGGAACTCATCCGGCATGCTCAAGGGCCCTTCCGACCGGTCCAGGGACCCTTTCGGTCTAGCCAGGGGCCCCTCTGACTTGCCCAGGAGCCCCTCCGATCTGCCAAGCGACTTTTCTGGTCGGACTGCGCTGGCTGCTTTGTCGCCCTGCCGACATGCTCAAGGGCCCTTCGACCTGCCCTGGGGTCCCTCCGTACTGGCTAGGGGCCAATTTGGCATGCTCAGGGGCTATTCTTACCCGCCCAGGGGTCCTTTCCGTCTGGCCAGGGGCCCCTCCGATCTGCACAGGGGCTCTAAGAACTTTCCAGGAACCCTCTGGTCTATCCAGGGGCTTCTAAGAAGCCCTTCCGAACTGGCAAGGGACTGCACTGGCTGCTTTGCCGCCTTGTGACATGCTCCGAGGGCCATCTGACCTGCCTTGGCGCACCTCCGTGCTAACTAGGGGCCCATTCGGCATGTTTAGGGGCCCTTCTGACCCACCCAGGGGCCCTTTCGGTCTGGTCAGGGACCCCTCTGACCTGCACAGGAGCCCTTTTAACTTCCCAGGGGCCCTCTGGGCTGTCCAGCGGCCCTCTAACCTGCTCAGGGGCCCTTATGACCTGGCAAGGGACTGGGATGGCCACTGTGTCGCCCTTCCGACATGCTCAGGGGCCTCTCGACCTGCCCAGGGGCCCTCTATGCTGGCTAGGAGCCCATTCAACGTGCTCAGGGGCCCTCTGACCCATCCAGGGGCCATTCGGTCTGTCCAGGGGCTTTCTTACATGCACAGGGCTCTCTTGAACGTCCAAGGGGCCCTCTGGTCTTTCAGAGAGGGCCTAGATGGCCCTAAAGGGCCTCTGAAGTGCTCTAAACCATCTAAAGACCACGCTTCGCGTGGTAAAGAGCCCATGATACCGCGCTTCGCTCGGTCTCGTCGGCCCCTTTCGGCGCGCGCAGCTCGCCGAAAAGGGCCGTCTGATCTCCAGGGGGGAAGCGCAACCCCCCCTCTCCCCCCCCCCCCCCTTGGCTACGTGACTGCCCACCTTAAAGCGCAATTGAACTTTGAAAGTTAACACTGCCTATGGAGAAGTGTAACGAAAAGTTACTAGAATGGGGCAAATATACGTGATTAAACATAACAGGTCAAAAGGACATACAAGTTATTCAAACACGCTATGGAATACGCTGCCGGACGTAATAACTGGTAGGATAAGCAATACAGTCATCGGCTGCGTATTCTACGCGCCAAAGGATGATGACAGATCGCAACAGCTAACCACACAAATACCGAAATGACGAACAACGGCTACTTGCAACTTCCCACGCATATTCAAACCACAGCCTGATCTAAGGTCTCCCTTCTCAGTGACAGAAGCACGCAGTGACATCTCACTAAGGTCTCCCTTCTCAGTGACAGAAGTACGCAGTGACATCTCACTAAGGTCTCACTGCTCAGTGACAGAAGCCCGCAGTGACATCTCACTAAGGTCTCACTGCTCAGTGACAGAAGCACGCAGTGACATCTCACTATAGTCTCACTGCTCAGTGACAGAAGCACGCCGTGACATCTCACTAAGGTCTCACTGCTCAGTGACAGAAGCACGCAGTGACATCTCACTAAGGTCTCACTGCTCAGTGACAGAAGCACGCAGTGACATCTCACTAAGGTCTCACTGCTCAGTGACAGAAGCACGCAGTGACTCTGGCTCACCTTCTGCAGCACCGACTCGCTGAGTTTCTCTTTGTTGACTATCTTCACAGCGACCTTCCTTCCGGTCATACAATGCACCCCGAGCTTCACCAGACCTGCCGGACAAATGAAATCGGTGTCACACACTGTGATCCAGTCACTGTCATACAATGCACACCGAGCTTCACCAGACCTACCGGACAAATTAAATCGGTGTCACACACTGTGATCCAGTCATACAATGCACCCCGAGCTTCACCAGACCTGCCGGACAAATGAAATCAGTGTCACACACTGTGATCCAGTCACTGTCATACAATGCACCCCGAGCTTCACCAGACCTGCCGGACAAATTAAATCAGTGTCACACACTGTGATCCAGTCATACAATGCACCCCGAGCTTCACCAGACCTGCCGGACAAATTAAATCAGTGTCACACACTGTGATCCAGTCACTGTCATACAATGCACCCTGAGCTTCACCAGACCTGCCGGACAAATTAAATCAGTGTCACACACTGTGATCCAGTCACTGTCATACAATGCACCCTGAGCTTCACCAGACCTGCCGGACAAATGAAATCAGTGTCACACACTGTGATCCAGTCACTGTCATACAATGCACCCTGAGCTTCACCAGACCTGCCGGACAAATGAAATCAGTGTCACACACTGTGATCCAGTCACTGTCATACAATGCACCCCGAGCTTCACCAGACCTGCCGGACAAATGAAATCAGTGTCACACACTGTGATCCAGTCACTGTCATACAATGCACCCCGAGCTTCACCAGACCTGCCGGACAAATGAAATCAGTGTCACACACTGTGATCCAGTCACTGTCATACAATGCACCCCGAGCTTCACCAGACCTGCCGGACAAATGAAAGCAGTGTCACACACTGTGATCCAGTCACTGTCATACAATGCACACCGAGCTTCACCAGACCTACCGGACAAATTAAATCAGTGTCACACACTGTGATCCAGTCATACAATGCACCCCGAGCTTCACCAGACCTGCCGGACAAATGCAATCAGTGTCACACACTGTGATCCAGTCACTGTCATACAATGCACCCCGAGCTTCACCAGACCTGCCGGACAAATGAAAGCAGTGTCACACACTGTGATCCAGTCAAAGCTACGTACTCGCACGCACGCACGCACGCACGCACGTACGCGCGTAACTGGTTTTATTGCGGCCGTAACGTTTTATGCTGCATATTTGATAATTATTTTAGAGTTTAGCTGTCACTCAGCCATATTGTATTGACGCAGCACTGTCGCTGCCTCCTCAGCCCTGGACGGGTGGCCTTGGCGCTTAGCTCGATAGCACCGCATTGACTGCATGCATGCCCCACTTTTGGCAGTGGCTCCTCCCGAAATAGACCAGAAATTCAGCCGCCTGATCCCTAACCCCACTCGACAGTCATTAACATAGATTACGACACATACTAACAGGATTCACTGAATATCGCTTTGCTGCAGCATTAGTTAGTTGCCCGCGGTCCTTGAAAGCGGCGGATGCATTCTGGAGCGAGATAAAGGTTTGTATCTATGTGTCTTACCACGTAACAAAAAGGAACGACTGGCTTAATTTTGACTTTTTTTGCAACGTTGTATTTTGTTTGTTTCAAGGTGATTTTGATTTCCACGCTTCAAAAATAGTTATGCAGTTGGTCAGATTGCGACTAGCGTGTTCTATATATAACCGATCACCTACATTTAGAGGAAACTCGACCTTCCACTGGGTGTTCCCCATCACACATAGCTGGGTGTTCCCCATCACACATAACTGACCGGCCGACCCACTCTACCTGCCGCGGCCTCACGGACTCACGGCACTCAGTCGTGAAGTCGGTCGTTCATCCCGGCAACGATCAGGTTTGGCAGCAAACGACGTCGACATGTCGACCGTGGATAATCACCGACCTGAGGGAACGTCTCCGTCTGTCTGACCGAAACCAGCCAGAGCCCACCGAGACCAGCCAGAGCCCATCGAAACGAACCTGAGCCCATCGAAACGAACCTGAGCCCATCGAAACGAACCTGAGCCCACCGAAACGAGCCTGACCCCACCGAAACGAGACTGAGTCAACCGAAACCTTCCGGAGCCCACTGAAATCAACCAGAGGCAACCGAACCGATCAGAGACCGCCGACACTGACCCTGTCGACTGGAACCAAACGAGAAAGACCATTCCTCGCCGACAACAGTCGTTCGAAGCCACTAAAGATCCCACCTGTCTGTGAAAGGCTGAGTGTCCTCTCCGGGGTGTTGGAGACAGAAAGATGAATTGAACCCCATAAATATCGAATCAGTGGTCAGTGCCAATGGTTGGACAACTAGGTCGTCAACTGCCTCCATCGCATCTCAAGCAGTATGTTCAACAATGGCATTTCATGATCCGGTGCTGGATATTCCGAGAGTAAAGTGAGGGTGGAGTGCGTGGCCTTGTATCTCAGATGTCCCAGTCCAGCTGACTGCACATCTCCGGTCAGATGTCCCAGTCCAGCTGACTGTACATCTCCGGTCAGATGTCCCAGTCCAGCTGACTACACATCTCCGGTCAGATGTCCCAGTCCAGCTGACTGCACATCTCCGGTCAGATGTCCCAGTCCAGCTGACTGCACATCTCCGGTCAGATGTCCCAGTCCAGCTGACTACACATCTCCGGTCAGATGTCCCAGTCCAGCTGACTGCACATCCCCGGTCAGATGTCCCAGTCCAGCTGACTGCACATCCCCGGTCAGATGTCCCAGTCCAGCTGACTGCACATCTCCGGTCAGATGTCCCAGTCCAGCTGACTGCACATCCCCGGTCAGATGTCCCAGTCCAGCTGACTACACATCTCCGGTCAGATGTCCCAGTCCAGCTGACTGCACATTTCCGGTTCAAAACACTGGCCTCATTCATACCAGCGAACCCAAATTAGCATGGAAGAGTCATATTTCAGAAAAGTTGTGACATTGCGAAAACATCGCGAATGGAGCTCAGCGTCTCTTCCATTAACCAGACGGGTTAAATTAGCCCGTAGCTCGAGGCCAAAACAGAAGCTAGTGGGTTGCAGCGTTTATTAGTTAGCCTGGTAGATCTATCATCTTTATCTGACAACTCTGGCAGCCTCGTCTTGTCTCCTTAATCACCGCTCGGTATCATTTATAATATCCACGAATATTCTACTCATCTT
Organism: Chirona hameri; assembly: GCA_036785665.1. Taxonomy (NCBI): domain Eukaryota; kingdom Metazoa; phylum Arthropoda; class Thecostraca; order Balanomorpha; family Balanidae; genus Chirona; species Chirona hameri. The sequence goes on from JAXIVJ010018637.1 coordinate 11,770, forward strand.
CAGGGATACATTTGTCCGTGAGGCATCGAGGCCTACATGCATGCTATTTATAGGTTACATGACTAATTGGATAAGACATTGAGCTGTGAGCAGCCCTTCATTTGGCCTTGACTAGGATCGCCAACGGTCGGGAGTAGTGGATGTGTGGGCAAATGAGGACGCTAGGCTGGAGATACTTATTAGGTCGGCGCCAAATGTAAGATCCGGAAACCCATTCAAACAATATTTTCGGACTAATTTATGTACGTAAGTGTAGACAAATATTCAAGCTGCAGTAAGTAGTAAAGCTTGGCGGTGAGTTGGTAAACTAATTTTCAGCAGGGTGTTACTGCTGATTGTAAATGTGCATGGCTGTTTTCAGGCACGTAGCCAGGATGTCTTCCAGGGGGGACGCATCGAAAGGACCCCTTCCCGAGCGCTGAAAGGGCCACTTCCCAAGCGTTGAAAGGTCCAAACAAAACGGATGAAAAAGCACGTTACAAGAATGGAAAATGCAGTATGAGAGGTATGGCATGGGCCATACAAACTTTTAGTTACTTGTGACAAACTTAACTTAGAATGTGAGGAGTTAGCTAACTGCCATATCAACTTTGGAACCAGCGACACCAATTTGGAATCAGCTATACCAAATTGGAATATGTTTGTAATCTCAAGACCTGGAACCCTTAAACAAATGGCGCCGCGGAGCGGCGCGAAAATTTTGAGTCTTCTGCCCTAGATATGCATTCTCATCAATGCGTCACATTGCTTATGGTGCGGACCTCTAAAAAATGTTATTGTGCGTTTAAAAGTGAGTTTAAAAAATGTTTCAGTGAACTATTTTGCCCAATTGTATAGGAAAGTAGCAACATAACACCTAAATGCGCCGAGAAACGGACCGTTTTTTTTAATCTAACTCGCATATAATTGAATTTGTAGGTCAACGCCCTTTTGACATGTACAGGGACTCGTCTGGGATCCGCGAAAAGACATAATGTGGGGTGGGTGATAATTTGATATATATTAAATACAAAGAGGGCTTACTCTACCATACAAATTAAAATCGGAGCTTGCGGGTATATTGTAACGCCCTTCGTTAGTGATTAAGAGGCATTCGGTAACATGTCATTGCTCATCTTAAAGACGAGCAATAGCCTGTTACCGAATGCCTCTTAATCGCTGACGAAGGGTGTTACAATATACCCGAAAGCTCCCATTTCAATATTTGTATTGTGGAGTAAGTCCTCTTTGTATCTAACCTTCATCTGGGATCTCCACGTGCTTTGGGCCCTTCCGGTCTAACCAGGGACTCCTCTGACCTTCCAAGAAACCCATCTTGTGTGTCAAGGGGCCCAAGGGGCTTATGGTGCGGACCTGTTCAGAGGTCCTTCCGACCTGGACAGGGACTGAACTGGCTGCTTTGTCACCCTGCCGACATGCTCAGGGGCCCCTCCGACCTGCCCAGGGCCCCGTCCAGCCTTGCTAGGAACTCATCCGGCATGCTCAAGGGGCCTTCCGACCGGCCCAGGGACCGTTTCGGTCTAGCCAGGGCCCCTCTGACTTGCCCAGGAGGCCCTCCGATCTGCCCAGCGACTATTCTGGTCGCACTGTGCTGGCTGCTTTGTCACCCTTCCAACATGCTCAGGGGGCCCTCCTACCTGCCCTGCTCATTGTAAAGCTCTTGGCGATAAAAACCAACTTGATTACCGACAAAGTACTCTAAAAGCGGTACTTTTTGCAGTACCTACCGACCTGACAACATATGTCTTTTTGTCTTTAGTATTTTTTTTCTCAAACCCTTTTTGCACTAGCGGTTTTTACGAAGGAGTATTGCGCAGAAAATATTCTGAAAAGTTTCTAAACTTTTAAAGTTTTGGTATGGAAGTATTAGTATAAAAGTCATAAGTATAAAAGTCTTATAAAAGTCTTAAAACGAGCATTTTGAAGAATTTAATAAAACTTGTATACTTAAGACTTTTATACTAAGACTTTTATACTAATACTTTTATACTAAGACTTTTATACTAAGACTTTTATACTAAGACTTTTATACTAAGACTTTTATGCTAAGACTTTTATACTAAGACTTTTATACTAAGACTTTTATATTAATACTTTTATACTAAGACTTTTATATTAAGACTTTTATACTAAGACTTTTATACTAAGACTTTTATACTAAGACTTTTTTAACTTTTCAGAAACTTTTCAGAATCTTTTCAGCGCAATAATCCTTCGTGAAAACGGCTAATATCAGGTATCGATACAATGACATTATAATTCATTTAGAGTGTTAATCGAAATCCGCGCCAAGAATAACCCTATACACCATTTCGGAGCGAAATATGAGAGGGTGTGGTATACATTTCCACCCTTACCTTGGTGATTTGTCTTGGAATTGCCCATGTGTGCTTAACATCCTTACAGTCCTTTTGCATAACTGATCACTAGTTTTTGCATTCCAACATGGTAATAACTGAGAGTGGCACTTTGCTTCCACGGTTAGCTGTTTTTAGTATCACATTGCCTGTGCAGTGTGCAATGCTACAATCCGAACAAAAACACAATTCCTTTATGCTGGCTTGTTGCCTGGGCAGCAGCAATAACAATAAAGTTACAGCATCATAATATTCGTTTATCGCGACATTTATTGTTATAACCGCACTGTGAATTCCGATTCTCTGAACGTATGCAGAGCCATCTCCCAGCGGACGTCAGCCGGCAGTCCCCCTCAGGCCAGACAGTCCCAGCCGACAGCAGCCGGCAGTCTCCCTCAGGCCAGACAGTCCCAGCGGACGGCAGCTGGCAGTCTCCCTCAGGCCAGACAGTCCCAGCGGACGGCAGCCGGCAGTCTCCCTCAGGCCAGACAGTAACAGCGGACAGCAGCCGGCAGTCTCCCTCAGGCCAGACAGTCCCAGCGGACGGCAGCTGGCAGTCTCCCTCAGGCCAGACAATAACAGCGGACAGCAGCCGGCAGTCTCCCTCAGGTCAGACAGTCCCAGCGGACAGCAGCCGGCAGTCTCCCTCAGGCCAGACAGTCCCAGGGGACGGCAGCCGGCAGTCTCCCTCAGGCCAGACAGTCCCAGCAGACAGCAGCCGGCAGTCTCCCTCAGGCCAGACAGTCTCAGCGGACGGCAGTCTCCCTCAGGCCAGACAGTCCCAGCGGACGGCAGCCGGCAGTCTCCCTCAGGCCAGACAGTCCCAGCAGACAGCAGCCGGCAGTCTCCCTCAGGCCAGACAGTCCCAGCGGACGGCAGTCTCCCTCAGGCCAGACAGTCCCAGCGGACGGCAGCCGGCAGTCTCCCTCAGGCCAGACAGTAACAGCGGACAGCAGCCGGCAGTCTCCCTCAGGCCAGACAGTCCCAGCGGACGGCAGCCGGCAGTCTCCCTCAGGCCAGACAGTAACAGCAGACAGCAGCCGGCAGTCTCCCTCAGGCCAGACAGTAACAGCGGACGGCAGCCGGCAGTCTCCCTCAGGCCAGACAGTCCCAGCGGACGGCAGCCGGCAGTCTCCCTCAGGCCAGACAGTCCCAGCGGACGGCAGCCGGCAGTCTCCCTCAGGCCAGACAACAGTCCCAGCGGACGGCAGCCGGCAGTCTCCCTCAGGCCAGGCAGTCCCAGCGGACAGCAGCCGGCAGTCTCCCTCAGGCCAGACAGTCCCAGCGGACGGCAGCCGGCAGTCTCCCTCAGGCCAGACAGTCCCAGCGGACGGCAGCCGACAGTCTCCCTCGGGCCAGACAGTCCCAGCGGACGGCAGCCGGCAGTCTCCCTCAGGCCAGACAGTCCCAGCGGACGGCAGCCGGCAGTCTCCCTCAGGCCAGACAGTCCCAGCGGACGGCAGCCGACAGTCTCCCTCGGGCCAGGCAGTCCCAGCGGACGGCAGCCGGCAGTCTCCCTCAGGCCAGACAGTCCCAGCGGACGGCAGCCGGCAGTCTCCCTCAGGCCAGACAGTCCCAGCGGACGGCAGCCGGCAGTCTCCCTCAGGCCAGACAGTCCCAGCGGACGGCAGCCGGCAGTCTCCCTCAGGCCAGACAGTCCCAGCGGACGGCAGACGGCAGCCTCCCTCAGGCCAGACAGTCCCAGCGGACGGCAGCCGGCAGTCTCCCTCAGGCCAGACAGTCCCAGCGGACGGCAGCCGACAGTCTCCCTCGGGCCAGACAGTCCCAGCGGACGGCAGCCGGCAGTCTCCCTCAGGCCAGACAGTCCCAGCGGACGGCAGCCGGCAGTCTCCCTCAGGCCAGACAGTCCCAGCGGACGGCAGCCGGCAGTCTCCCTCAGGCCAGACAGTCCCAGCGGACGGCAGCCGACAGTCTCCCTCGGGCCAGACAGTCCCAGCGGACGGCAGCCGGCAGTCTCCCTCAGGCCAGACAGTCCCAGCGGACGGCAGCCGGCAGTCTCCCTCAGGCCAGACAGTCCCAGCGGACGGCAGACGGCAGCCTCCCTCAGGCCAGACAGTAACAGCGGACAGCAGCCGGCAGTCTCCCTCAGGTCAGACAGTAACAGCGGACGGCAGCCGGCAGTCTCCCTCAGGCCAGACAGTCCCAGCGGACGGCAGCCGGCAGTCTCCCTCAGGCCAGACAGTCCCAGCGGACGGCAGACGGCAGCCTCCCTCAGGCCAGACAGTAACAGCGGACAGCAGCCGGCAGTCTCCCTCAGGCCAGACAGTCCCAGCGGACGGCAGACGGCAGCCTCCCTCAGGCCAGACAGTGTTCAAACCAAACGGCGGAGGCAGCGCGGCGTGAAATAAACGAGCGCTACAGAAATGGAGCCGGCGCTAAATAAGCTACCTGAATCTCATACTACCGGCGTCGCTTGTTTTGATGTGCTTTTTCATACAGCATATTGAACAGTTATGGATAAAACATGGCTTTTTAGAACTTGTCCCGCAAGAAAATGACAGGCGGTACCTATAAGTGAATGGCAAACAATGAGCGAGGTGCTACTTGCATGTACTTGCGTTTCACCCCTATTTTGAATCTTGAATCGGCGCTCTCACTCTATAATACTAATAGCAACTATATCCTATAAACATGCATACAGTTTGCAACATCAAAAGCATATTCACCAAAAAAGGCAAAATATTAACTGACTCGAATGTTGTTGCAGCGAAAACGATGGCAGTTTATACTGTTTCCCATATATTATTTGTTGATATTATTATCTATTTATTTGTTTATTTGTTTATTTATTGCATTTAGTTTATAGTATCATGTATTATTATTATTGATATTATTATTATATTGCTGATTTATTATTGTGATGGACAATTTTACGATAATATTTTTTACATCACCAACCAACAGATTCCATATTGTTTTGTTTCCCCTAATATCACGGCAATCTCTAAATATCATGTTGGGTATCGGTGCCGTGATAATATGCTGGGCCGTTATCCGATGTGATTACTAATTGTGTAGCGGAATACAATTAGGCAAACAAATCGAATAGCGCACACATGTGCCATGTGTGCCCGAGCAAATAGACCGTCTGTATCTCTCCGTGACCGTCTGTATCTCTGCCTGCGTCGGAACTGGTCTGATGACAGATCGGCAGTGTTTAATGGCACGATGATCGATTGATCAGGCGCCAGTACGCCAGGCAGCGGACACCCAGGTACGATGATCCATTGATCAGGCGCCAGTACAGCAGGCAGCGGACACCCAGGTACGATGATCCATTGATCAGGCGCCAGTACAGCAGGCAGCGGACACCCAGGTACGATGATCCATTGATGAGGTGCCAGTACAGCAGGCAGCGGACACCCAGGTACGATGATCCATTGATCAGGCACCAGTACAGCAGGCAGCGGACACCCAGGTACGATGATCCATTGATGAGGTGCCAGTACAGCAGGCAGCGGACACCCAGGTACGATGAACCATTGACCAGGCGCCAGTACAGCAGGCAGCGGACACCCAGGTACGATGATCCATTGATCAGGCGCCAGTACAGCAGGCAGCGGACACCCAGGTACGATGATCCATTGATCAGGCGCCAGTACAGCAGGCAGCGGACACCCAGGTACGATGATCCATTGATGAGGTGCCAGTACAGCAGGCAGCGGACACCCAGGTACGATGAACCATTGACCAGGCGCCAGTACAGCAGGCAGCGGACACCCAGGTACGATGATCCATTGATCAGGCGCCAGTACAGCAGGCAGCGGACACCCAGGTACGATGATCCATTGATCAGGCGCCAGTACAGCAGGCAGCGGACACCCAGGTACGATGATCCATTGATGAGGTGCCAGTACAGCAGGCAGCGGACACCCAGGTACGATGATCCATTGATCAGGCGCCAGTACAGCAGGCAGCGGACACCCAGGTACGATGATACATTGATCAGGCACCAGTACAGCAGGCAGCGGACACCCAGGTACGATGATCCATTGATGAGGTGCCAGTACAGCAGGCAGCGGACACCCAGGTACGATGAACCATTGACCAGGCGCCAGTACAGCAGGCAGCGGACACCCAGGTACGATGAACCATTGATCAGGCGCCAGTACAGCAGGCAGCGGACACCCAGGTACGATGATCCATTGATCAGGCGCCAGTACAGCAGGCAGCGGACACCCAGGTACGATGAACCATTGATCAGGCGCCAGTACAGCAGGCAGCGGACACCCGGCCGGACACCGGCGGGTCAAACGTTACCCTCCCACGCCGGTGCAGGGAAGCCCAGCTCCAGGTCAGCGCAGCGCGATTACCACCTCCCAGAGTCGACTGCGGCAGAGCGGCGGCTGCTGGCCTGTCGCCGCAGGTCGGTGACGTGAGCTTTCTCCAGACGCGAGCGGTGCCCCGCTGGGGACTGCACCGCCGCTCGTCAGGCGCGGTTACACCCGGTGAACCCAGGTCACGCGCCCGCCACTACGAGCCGCACACGTCGGCAGAGGGGACGCCTCGCCGCGCCTTCCAGGAATCATCGCCGCCTTACAAGCAGCAGCAGTCCGCGGATGGCACTCGAGACAATGAACTTTTCCCCGTCCCCGGTCATAGTCGATCTTCCCGTGAGCTGGAATATCCTCCGCGTGCACCGCACTGCGGCGAGGAAACTCATTCTGGCGGCGTGTGAGTCGGTGCCCCAGGCATGGGAGTCTGTCCCCCGCGCGATGGGAGTCTGCCGCCGGGCGTGTGAGTCGGTGCCCCAGGCATGGGAGTCTGTCCCCGCGCGATAGGAGTCTGCCGCCGGGCGTGTGAGTCGGTGCCCCAGGTATGGGAGCCTGTCCCCCGCGCGATGGGAGTCTGTGACTGTCCCTTGGCATGGGAGTCTGTCCCTTGGCATGGGAGTCTGTCCCTTGGCGTGGGAGTCTGTCCCTTGGCATGGGAGTCTGTCCCTTGGCGTGGAAGTCTGTCCCTTGGCATGGGAGTCTGTCCCTTGGCATGGGAGTCTGTCCCTTGGCGTGGGAGTCTGTCCCTTGACATGGGAGTCTGTCCCTTGGCGTGGAAGTATGTCCCCTTGGCATGGGAGTATGTCCCTTGGCATGGGAGTATGTCACTTGGCATGGGAGTCTGTCCCTTGGCATGGGAGTATGTCCATTTGGCGTGGGAGTCTGTCCCTTGGCATGGGAGTCTGTCCCTTGGCATGGGAGTCTGTCCCTTGGCATGGTAGTCTGTCCCTTGGCGTGGGAGTCTGTCCCTTGGCATGGGAGTCTGTCCCTTGGCGTGTGAGTCTGTCCCTTGGCATGGGAGTCTGTCCCTTGGCGTGGGAGTCTGTCCCTTGGCATGGGAGTATGTCCCTTGGCATGGGAGTCTGTCCCTTGGCATGGGAGTCTGTCCCTTGGCATGGGAGCCTGTCCCTTGGCATGGGAGCCTGTCCCTTGGCATGGGAGTATGTCCCTTGGCGTGGGAGTCTGTCCCTTGGCATGTGAGTATGTCCCTTGGCATGAGAGTCTGTCCCTTGGCGTGGGAGTCTGTCCCTTGGCATGGGAGTATGTCCCTTGGTATGGGAGTCTGTCCCTTGGCATGGGAGTCTGTCCCTTGGCGTGGGAGTCTGTCCCTTGGCATCGGTGTCTGTCCCTTGGCATGAGAGTCTGTCCCTTGGCATGGGAGTTTGTCCCTTGGCATGGGAGTCTGTCCCTTGGCATGGAAGTCTGTCGCCGGGTGTGGGAGTTTATCCCCCGGGCGTGTGAGTTTATCCCCCGGGCGTGTGAATTTGTCCCCGGGCGTGGGAGTGTCCCCCGGGCGGGGCAGTGCGCTGCTCGGCGCCGCTGGGGGCCGACACCCAGGTATTGATCGGCGATGATCGGATCGTTATCAGCGGCGCTGATTGACAATCAGCCGCGACTCTATCTGACTGCACTGCTGGCGGCGGACCACGAGACGCCGCTCCGGGCTCGGCGGCAACACATCTCACTCGCTCACTTCCCGCCGACCTGGAGACCCGGGACGGGGCGGGGTGCGGGGGTCGCGCCGCCTCTGACCCGGCTGACCCACGCCGATCGATACAGACGGGTGGTGACGGCAGGCCTTGACCGGGAGGGAACACCCCGCGGCTCGTGTGAGGACCGGGAGTGAGGAGCCGGGCCGGATCCGTGGCGTCACGTGACCGACCTGACCGCCGCGCCGGCTGCAGTCGGAGCGTGCCGCCTGCTGCCGAGCCTGCTGGGTCTGAGCACGGCGTCACGTGACCGGCCTGACCGCCGCGCCGGCTGCGGCCGGAGCGTGCCGCGGCGTGCTGTGCTGTGTCGCCTGCTGCCGAGCCTGCTGGGTCCGCGCACGGTGTCACGCACCGGCGTTGAGTGGTGGCCGGCAGACACGAACATTATCAATCACCCCTGGCCTCCGCCAACCAGCGCCGTATGTTGGTAAACAGGGACAGCTGAGCGACGCGCTGCAGGCACTGGCATGCGAGCCAGCGGCATCCGATAGGCGATAACGATGCCTCGAGCAAGAGGAAATAAGATATAATTTATGAACAGTCTCAGAGGACTCCAGCCGTCTCTATTGTCAAGTGGACCAGCAGTGTAAATAAATGACTGGCATGATTTTGGAGTGGATTGAATTAATATGTTCTGCCCTAGTTACATGGCACGCATAAAATGCTTGCAAACTTGGGTGACAAATTTCGTTACACTATTCACCTTTGGCCAGAAACATGCTAGAGACTGAAACGAACTGATTCCGTTCGTTTCGAGAAGTTCATTTCAGATTTCAGTTCGTTTCGAGCAGTTTGTCCCTGAAGAGTTGGTCAACACCTCCACGGGCGACGGTCTATGTTGTTTTGGAGTCGCGCCTCACTGAGCCCAAGTAATCAGTGTTCGTCACGGGCCCACCAACTCCCAGCCCGGCCCGGCCCGGGCCCATGAACACCAAGCCCAGGCCCGGACCAGGCCCAGTCAAATTCATAAATTTGAGGCCCAGGCCCGGTCCCGCCCGTTCAGATTAAGCATATAATTATTTTCACAAAATTTGCAATCACTATCCTAGCATATTTACTTGTATACTATAAATGTGAAACAATGAACCAACTATGCTAACCAAAAACACAAAAAGTCACAGCCACAGCAACAGTGTGTTGCTGTGGAAGTGAACTGCTGGTTAAAATATGTTTAAGCTCTGACCTGAGCCTGCGCACATTACTTCAACATTCTCAGCCCAGGCCCGTCCCAGAGCCCAGTGATTTCCTTATAGTTGAGGCCCGGCCCAGGCCCAGCCCAGGCCCGGCCCATGACCCATAGGGCCAGCCCGGCCAGTGACGAACTCTGCAAGTAATACAGCTGAAAGCAGTGGGCCCTCAGTGAAGCAATGTCAGATACCGAGAACACCGGGCACTCATTTGTCAACAATGACGACCATAAGTAATCAGCAAAAACAATATCTGATCTCACCAATGGTGATAACGAACCAAGATCGGAAACTGCCGCTTTTGAAGTTGTATCAAGCGAGACAACAAATGTCATGCCATCTGTGCGCGATGCATAGCGATATTGGTAGCCTTGTTTCCAATCAGGGCTGGATAGTTTTTTTTGTAGACAACATAGCCATTTATGGGGATACCAGCCGTTCAGCATATCACTCATACAATCGTTCAGATAAAAAGAGTCTATATGATCTGATACAATATTCAATACAAATTCAAGAAATATCTTCCCGTCAAATTGTACGTCGGTCATGTCTCTGTCTCGACTGTCGTCACGGCAGGAGACATCCGCTCTGGTCAAAGTTCATCAAATCCTATATAGCACGGCCCCAGCCTCCGTCCGTCGTACTGTCGGTATCGACGGAGCAGCCAATCAGGGCGCCAGCCGGTCGGCCGGCGACTGTCGGTTGCAGCCGAGCCGTCTCTCCTGATATCGCCGACAACCTCCCGCGGGTCAGCTGCCGCAGCGCGGCGCCGCCAGAGAATCACGCTGTATTGCTCAGAGACGTCGACATCAATGACCGGCCTGGGACGTTGCCTCAGAACATTGCGTCGAGCGGTCCACACTGCACCGGATGTTGGCAGAGCCAAGAGAAGGAAGTGAGAGGAGAAAAGCCAGAGCCAAGAGAAGGAAGTGAAAGGAGAAAAGGACAGGCGATGATGGGGGTTAGCAGACAATCGAACACACTGCACCGGATGTCGGCAGAGTGGCCAAGAGAAGGAAGTGAGAGGAGAAAAGCCAGAGCCAAGAGAAGGAAGTGAGAGGAGAAAAGGACAGGCGATGATGGGGGTTAGCAGACAATCGAAGAAGGGCAGGCGATGACGGGGTTAGCAGACAATCGAAGAAGGGCAGGCGATGACGGGGGTTAGAAGACAAGCTAAGAAGGGCAGGTGATGACGGGGGTTAGAAGACAAGCGAAGAAGGGCAGGCGATGG
>JAXIVJ010018638.1:0-20000 GCA_036785665.1 Chirona hameri
GGTGTTCGTTTAGGAGTTATTGCAAAATAACGGGAGGGGGGGCAAAAAATAGCCCCCCAGTAAGTCGCGGGTTAAGGCTCGTTAGAAAAAAACGCGAGATCCGTCCCGCAGACCATCAATGCGATAGGTGAAAACACGGCACAACCTCGGATGAGCCTCTTGGGCCCATCCGAGGTTGCACCCCACCCCCCCCCCCCCATCCCCCCCCTCCACCAGTCTCGCCCCTTCAAATCACCTTACTCTACCTGCATAAAAGAAGGCTAATCCCACGAGTATTTATGAACTAATCCCTTCTCTGTAAAGTATTTATCTAATCTAATTTTGAAGGAAGCAAGTGTCACTGCATCAGCGACATCCCCTGGTAGCATATTCCAATGTCCTACAACCCTTCTACTGAAAAATGACTGTCGTAGCCTAGTCCTACTTTGTTTCATAATGAGTGTATGCTGATGACCTCTACCTCGATTTTCCCTATTGAACTCAAACATACCCTTTAAATATCCAGAATGCTGACTATTTACAAATTTGAAGACTTCAATTAGATCTCCTCTTAGCCTTCTATATCTAAGTGAAAACATACCCAATTTCCTTAATCTATCTTCATAAGGTAAACTACCAAGACAATTAATCATTTTTGTTGCCCTTTTTTGAACTCTTTCTAACAACCAGCAATCTTTCTCATATGTTGGAGACCAGGCTTGTACACAATACTCCAAATGTGGTCTAACGTATGCACAATACAGTTTTGTTATTACCTTTTCACTCTTGTAGGAAACATTTCTGTTAATGGCCCCTAGCATTCTAAGTGCCTTTTTCCTAGCTTCTACAACCTGGTCTGACGCTGATAGTCTATTGTTTACCACGACACCTAAATCTCTTTCCTTTTCAATCTGCTCCATTTTCTGCCCACCCATTTCATACCTATGTTTACTGCTAACCCGTCCAGCGTACATAATCTTACATTTACTCAAATTGAATTTCATCTGCCATGCTTCAGACCACTCAACTAGCTTGTCCAGATCTGATTGAAAAACATCCTGATCATGTTTTCCTCTAATAATCCTGACAACTTTTAGATCGTCTGCAAATTTCAAGACTTTGCTGTCTATACTGTTCTCAATTGCATTCACAAATATTATAAAAAGCAATGGGCCCAGGACTGAGCCCTGTGGAACCCCACTGAGAACCTCCTTCCATTGTGATTGGCACCCATTCAATATAATATATATATATATATATATATATATATATATATATATATATATATATATATATATATATATATATATATATATATATATATATATATATATATATATATATATATATATATATATGTATATATATATATATATATATATATATATATATATATATATATATATATATATATATATATATATATATATATATATATATATATATATATATATATATATATATATATATATATATATATATATATATATATATATATATATATATATATATATATATATATATATATATATATATATATATATATATATATATATATATATATATATATATATATATATATATATATATATATATATATATATATATATATATATATATATATATATATATATATATATATATATATATATATATATATATATATATATATATATATATATATATATATATATATATATATATATTATATATATATATATATATATATATATATATATATATATATATATATATATATATATATATATATATATATATATATATATATATATATATATATATATATATATATATATATATATATATATATATATATATATATATATATATATATATATATATATATATATATATATATATATATATATATATATATGTATATATGTATATATGTATATATGTATATATGTATATATATATATATATATATATATATATATATATATATATATATATGTATATATATATATATATATATATATATATATATATATATATATATATATATATATATATATATATATATATATATATATATATATATATATATATATATATATATATATATATATATATATATATATATATATATATATATATATATATATATATATATATATATATATATATATATATATATATATATATATATATATATATATATATATATATATATATATATATATATATATATATATATATATATATATATATATATATATATATATATATATATATATATATATATATATATATATAACTGACTTATAACTTATAACTGAATTTAATCTTTCGGCCATACTTTCGTTTTTTAAAGAACATCAAAATTTCGAATCCGTAAAATATTAAATTATTGCCATCGGTGACCAATTAAAAATGCATCTAAAAAACACGTCCATACATAATATTCACACGACAGCCGGAGTCGGCATAATTTAACTGACTCCAACTCCGGCATAAATTACCGACTCCAATAAACTCAGATTCAGACTCCGAGTCTGCAAGATTGCTTCCGATCGACCAATGGCTCTCTCAGCTTGGCTAAGAGGGCTCTCCAGAATGACCGAGAGCTCTCTCAGACTGGCACAGGGCCCTCTTACGTCTGACAATGGCCCTTTTAGACAAGCGTAAGGCCCTCTCAGACCGGACGGTGGTCATCTCTGGTCAGCCGATGATCCTCTCAAAGAAGCGGGAGTCCTCTCTTGGGGACTTGGCTCTCTGAGGCCGGAAAGGGGCGCCCCTTTCCCCGGGACGATTGAGGGTCCTTTCTGACTGGCAAACTGACCTCTCAGGCCCAACAAAGGTCATTTCCGAACGACAAGGAACCAAAGGCTCCAAGCCCTGAAAAATACCGTCTCAAAACAACTGAGGCCCCTCTCAAACCGCCAGGATCTTTCCGGCCTAGACAATGGCCCTCTTAGACCAGCCTGGGGCCCGCTCAGGCCTGGAAAGAGCCACAAAGAGAAAGAGCCACTGGAAAGAGGAAAGAGCCGACCGATCGCCCCCTCAAGTGGACCAAGAGCCCACTAAGGCCGACAAAAGAGCCCCACAAGCACACTAGGGACCCCTACAGGCCGACTGATGGCCACTCAGGCCGACCAAAGGTCCCTCAGGCCGACCGCGGGACTCCTCAAGCTGACCGAAGGCCACTCAGGCCGAAAAAGGACCTCCTCAAGCTGACCGAAGGCACCTCAGGCCGAAAAATAGCCTCCTCAAGTCGACCAAGAGCTCCTCAAGCCGACCGAGGGCCCTTCATGCTGACCGACGACCTAAGGCCGGCATGGGACAAACCGAGACAAACCGAGACAAACAAACCTCAGACAAACCGAGGACCCCTTCGAGCCGCCCGAGACCCCCTCAGACAAACCGAGGGCCCCTTCAAGCCGCCCGAGACCCCCTCAGACAAACCGAGGGCCCCTTCAAGCCACCCGAGACCCCCTCAGACAAACCGAGGGCCCCTTCACGCCGCCCGAGACCCCCTCAGACAAACCGAGAGCCCCTTCAAGCCGCCCGAGACCCCCTCAGACAAACCTAGGGCCCCTTCAGGCCGCCCGAGACCCCCTCAGACAAACCGAGGGCCCCTTCAAGCCGCCCGAGAGCCCCTCAGGCCGACCAATGGCTCCTCAGACCGAAAACAGCCCCTTCAAGCTGGCCGAGGTCCCCTCAGGCCGAACGAGAGCCACTTAGACCGACCGAGGGTTCTTCAGGCCCACTGAGGGCCCCTCAAGCCGACCGAGGGCCCCTCAGTCCAAACGAGAGCCACTCAGGCCAACCGAGGGTCCCTCAGGTCCACTCAGGGCCCCTTCACGCTGACCGAAGTTCCCTCAGGCATACCGAGGGCCACTCAGGCCGACAGATGGGCTCTCAGTCCAAAGACCCATTCAAGCCGACCGATTGGTCCTGAGGCCGAACAAGGACTCCTCATGCCGACTAAGGGCCCCTGAAGCCGACTGAGGTTCACTCAAGCCGACCGAGGACCCCCTCAAGTCGACCGAGGGCCCCCTCAGACTGACCGAGTTACCCTCCAGGCTGACCGAGGGCTTCCTCAGGCCGACCACCTGAAACCGACTAAGGCCCTCATGCCGACCGAAGCCCCTCAGGCCGACTGAGGCCCCTCAGGCCGACAAAGGGCCCTCAGGCCGACAAAGAGCCCCTTGGGCCCAACAAAAGCTCCTCAGGCTGCCCAAGCCGGCCGAGATTCCCTCAAGCCGATCGAGGCCTCCTCCAGGCCGACAGAGGCCCCCTCAGGCCGAAAAAGGATACCTGATGCCGATCAGGCCGACTGAAGCCCCCTCAGGCCGGCAGAAGCCCCCCTCAGGCCCCCTCAGGCCGAACAATAGCTATTCAGGCCGACTGGGACCTCCTCACTCCTCAGGATGACCAAGGGCTCCTCAGGTCAACCAAAGACCCCTCAGCAGACCTCGGTTAACCTCCTGGAGGGGTCATGGCCCCCTAGGCCCCTGGCCACGATGGCCCGATGCCCTTTGATGGCTCGATCCCCTCGATGTTCCTCCGTATCAAACGTATTCTTTTAGCACGGATGTTGGATATTTAGGATATTGCAATACCAGGGAGCCAAAAAGCTGCATTAACTAGCAGCCCTATTCCAGGCAAACAATACATTTACAAGAAATTCCATTTAACACCATTTAAATAGAGCACCCCGATGGCTAATTGGTGGCGATGGCTAAAAATAAAAATATGGCGATGGCTAAACAGTTTATGTTCCCCCTCCGCTATTCGCTAACCTGAACGTTTGAACCTTGTATCTACGGACTTGTTAGCAGAAGACAATCCTTGTTACCAACTTATCCATTATATCGTAATCGAAAAAGCAGTCGCATATGGAACCACAATGCTCGTATACTTCTAACATGGAATACTCCTAAGATGGAATCACATCTTGATGTAATGCAATACGCAAAATTCAAAACAGCCAAAAAGTATGAACTACTATCTGTATGAACTACGAGTAGTCCTTGAAATTTTGGAAGGGCACACATTTGGAAAAGCATTAGGGGGGCGGCTCGGAGCACCATTGGGGGGGGGGGGCTCAGCTCAGCATTGGGGGGCCCGGGCCCTCCCAAAGAGATATGAAGTTCCGCCCTGGTGACAGGATTATTTTCTTCATAAAATTATTTTACAAGAAGCTTAAAATATAAGAAATATTTGGTAGTTATATTAATTATAATTTAGCCATCAATGCATTAAGTCAATAAGTCAATATTTGTTTCAATTTTTCAGTAAATATCATATTTATCTTAAAATGAGACCACGCATTTTTATAAATGTAAACAAAAAATGCACCCCTTCACTTTAAACTCAAACTGCACCATACATAGGCATCCGCATATCGCTATCAATGTAAATAACCCTGTAAAAGTACACATAAAACCTTCCGAAACACGTATGAGCTTGCGGTAGGTGGTCACGCTTCTGCGCTACTTACTACTCAGTTTGCTTTTGTATCGGCCATTCACCGGCCTGTTTGGATTCCTACTAGCGCTGGGTTGGTTTTCGGTCGGGAGGTGCGTTTCCATTGACCGTGGGTGTTTTCTGAGGAGGGTCTCAGTGCCGCCACGGCTGCTGCCCGCCGACTGCCGGCAGGCTGGGTGGTCCGCCAGCAATCGCCCACAGCAGGAGTAATTCGCAAGCGCGGCCTGGGATCACAGCTCTGACGCCATTGAACCGGCCGCCACATTCGCCACGCGCGCGATTTTGTGCGCCGCTTTCGTCACGGTGCTGGCGCGGCGAATGGGAGGTCCTGGCGCCGGGGACCAGGGACAAGGGGCCGGGGCCAGGGACAGGGTGCCGGGGCCCGGGGACTGAGGATACGTCATGTCATAATGGGAAGGAGAGGAATCCACCGGACACGGATTTTGGAAGCAGATGCAGAGGACATGACGCAAACCCGACGAGAGTGCTGGCCTATTATCCTCGGTGGCCTAAGTTTGCCGAGGTTACCGATTATTTCAACTTAAATAAATCATAAATGTTCCGTAATAGCCTTCTCTATTTTATACATCAACAAGAGACAACTCCTAGTTAAACTATTTGTAAATGTGTCTGGCGATATAAAGGTAGGTACGGTAGTTATTGAGTCAAAAAGTGAATACCTTCCGCCGTTTCTAATCCAGGGTAGATAAATTAGACGATAAAACTATAAATTCTGCACATAACACCTTCAGGTGAGATACACCATGCAAAATGGATATCTGAATACATTTAGTCCTGAAGCATAGTCATAACTACTGCTAAAACACGGTCATATTTTCCCGCGTCGCATAATCTAAATACATCAGCCGCAGGGCAGATTCAAACCACCGCCACAGAAATGGGCGGACCCCGCCAGCAACGAACACGAAGAGCTTGCAGGCGAGCCAACAATAAACATTTCAATCTATTCTTGACATAGACTTTAATCACAAATTACTATGATCATGATTGCGCCCTGCAGTTCCTGCAAGGTGCATGTGCAGTGGACCATTGTTAGCGTTAATCTAACACCGAAAATGACGCGGGCGAGCCACGCTCCGACGCTTCGACCTCATCATCGTTACATGATGGACAAGAGCGCCACTCTCATATCGGCGCAGGCTTAAACTGCTCCATAACTCTGCCAGCGGCGGGCCATGGTCGCCGATCCGCTCTAATCGGGCGCCGGATCGACCCGCGAACGGGGCATCTCATCTCTCTCGGCACCTAAATCCTTTCCCAATCCGCGTCCCAGCCCGCCGCGCCACCGCCGCGCGATCGGCGGCAATCGCAGCGCGGTTCTGCAGAGCTGAAAGGCTGCACGGCGTGGTTAAATCACACCGAGCTGGGGCCCGCCCGCCCACTGCCGCGCCGTCCGCGTCGCCCCGAGCCCCGCCGCCGCCGCCGCCGCTGCCGCTGCCGCTGCCCGCGCTGCCTCCGCCGCCCGCCCGGAAGATACGGTCGTTCAGCAGCACCCCGGCCGGCCCACTAATTCACTAATGAGCGGCTCGGTGCGTCGGTTTGGCCGCAGGCGGGGCGGTGCGCCACATTAGCCGCCACTAGCCGCGGCCGGTTGGCCAGCTGACGCGCCGCCCCGGGTCAGGCCGCCAGAGGTCGCCACTGGAGGTCGCCACTGAGCACCACCGCGGGCGCGGCGCGACGGGAACCCTGCACCGCAGCAGCCGGGCTAATGCCAGGCTCGTGCTGTAATGACTGGGGCGGAAGCCTAATTCATCAGCTGGGACTGCGGTAATTTAGGGGGTCTGTCACTGAAGGTGTTATCAAACGGCCCGGTCATTTAAATAGGCGATGACGCGGCGTCAAGCGAGCTCAGTTGCGACGTCAGAATAAAAACGGTTTATGAATGCCCGTTAAATAATCCCCTCACTTCAGGCACTTCGCTATCCCCGTGGATGATGTGGCAATTTCGATGAGTGGTTGGTATTCGACCAGCTGTTTTAGGATTCGATGTCGGGGGTGTTGAAAAAGTTTCCAAGAATGCAGGACGGCGGCATACCAGCACCTGCACTAAAAATGCCCTATTTCTTTTCCTGTAGTGATCTATCGGAAAACTGATGACGGCATGCTTGCAGCACCGCACCTCATGAAGTGCTGACTTTGAACTAATACGGCTAATGTTAAATCTGTGATGAATTGTGTGGGGCTGCGGCCTTTCCATAAAACACGCTAATTCTGAAAAGCAGATCAATCAGTACGTCTATACACACTTAACACGCTTAGAGCATAGCCATTCGCGCATCAGTATTTCATCGTAGCATGGGTGTCGTTTTCTATAGGCCTGGTAGGGCCAAGGCCTTACCAATAATGTCATATTTTAACATTTGTCGTATGGCGTTGCATGGTAAGAATGACCTTACAATCTATAAAGTTAGCATTGGGGCTCTACCAATCATTTTCAGGACACGTCGCCCCTGCATCGTAGCATGGGGCAGAATGGTTCTATAAATGGCGTTGCTGTGCACTGGTATGGGAAAAGCACGTGCTGTTGCTTTTCTGTACCTATTCGTGCTGTTGCTTTGGTAATGTACTTTTTATGCAATGGGTGATGTTTGAATGGTTTACAGTAAGTCCTAACAACATGTTATGCGTGCCGTGCGACGCGTTTTGAGTCTGACTACATTATACAGTAAGGTAACATTTCAAATTTCCGTATCCTCGTACTCGTGTTCGCCGGACCACGCTGCAAACTTAACCCGCCATTGAATGGGGGGTGGGGGGGGGGGGGGTTAACCCCCCCTGATTAATTTTCGCAATAGCTCAAAAACCAATAGCGCTTATCAACGTGAAACTTCGGGTACCTTCTTCTAAATCACGTTTACGTCTTCTGTGAAAAATAAAGCAATTTCGCCGAAACATTTCGAGTTATAGCGAATTTAGTGACGTCACTACACACAGGTTTTACACCAAAATCAGCTAAAATGTAACAGACCGTACGAATGCTATATTTTGAGCAAAATGCAATAAAAAACGTCAAAAGATAGCAAATGGCAAGTGCTACAACATGGCTATCTCCGATTTGTAAAATTTTGTTTTTTGACCTCCAAAATTCACAAAAGTTTTTTTTTGGGGGGGGGGAAATGACCACAAAATTAAGGGAATATGCCCACAAAATAAAAAAAATCAAAGATATTCAAAAAGCCGGAATATATGTCAGAGAACCACATATGGGAAACTACCATACCAAATTTCGGAATGATATCACCATTTTTGACTGACTTATGGCATCTAAAGTATGGGTAACTCATGACGTCATATTTACAAATTGCGTTTTTTGGCCTTTATTGACCAGATACAGACAAATAAATGGCACCACTGTATTTCTGAGACAAAACTGGGATGGCCTTTTGTATTCAGATTTATCAATTACAAATTTTGACCTTATGTGACCTGAACTTGACCTGAACTTGACATTAACTTCACGTAAATGAAGTCAGGTGGTAAAATTACTATCACTATCGAATTATACGTGGAAAATAACTCATAAAACATGTGTTGCATGAGTTTCGTAGATATTTTGAGCATAGTGACCTTTTGTGACCTGACCTTGAACTTGACCTTGGCCAACAATCTCACTTTAGCTCATGCGGGATCTCTATCATACCTTTGGCAGCACTTTGGGTGACCATGGTCGTAATCGAAGGCTTTGGATGGAAGGTATGGCCCATAAACTCAAATACGTCGATTTTGACCTTTGACCTGACCGTGACCTTACATTTGACCTCACTTTGACATTTTTTAGTATGCTTTAGATTCGTCTCATTGAGAGCTTTCGATTGCCGACTTTCGCGTCTCGCTGCGATCATTGGTTCGGAAGATAACCAGGGGGCGTTTAACGCCCGCCCTCCCCCTCCCTCCAGTCAATGGTGTTCTGCCGAGACCCCAATCAATGCCGGGTTAACATACCATACACATTGCATTCATTCCGGTGGACCCTCTTTTGGAGTTCCTCCAAGCTGGCGCTACAGTTTACACATGGACGTGACCCTCCACTGACCCATGTGGTCCAGTTCACAGGCACCGCTCGCCAGTAACGATGAACGCTATTGTCCGACCGCATCCGACATTCCAGAACCTATAGGGACGGTCCGACCTGGCCTACTGATATTGGTGCCGCGTCCGTACCTGTGTCCGTGTCAGAGCCGTGTCAGAGAGACGTGGCATAACCGTGTCATAGCCGTGTCAGAGCCGTGTCAGAGACGGGTCAGAGCCGTGTCAGAGACGGGTCAGAGCCGTGTCAGAGCCGGGCCAGAGAGACGTGTCATATCCGTGTCAGAGCCGTGTCAGAGCTGTGACAGAGCCGTGTCAGAGCTGTGACAGAGCCGTGTCAGAGCCGTGTCATAGCCGTGCCAACCGTGTCAGAGTTCTGACACAGTTCTGACACGAGCTCTGTCAGAGCCGTGTCAGAGCCGTGTCAGAGCCGTGTCAGAGCCGTGTCAGAGAGCCGTGTCAGAGAGCCGTGTCAGAGAGCCGTGTCAGAGCCGGGCCAGAGCCGGGTCATATATGTGTCAGAAACGAAGCCGTGTCAGAGAGCCGTGTCATAGCCGTGTCAGATCCGTATCAGAGCCGTGTCAGAGCTGTGTCAGAGCCGTGTCAGTGCCGGGCCAGAGCCGGGTCAGAGAGCCGTGTCATAGCCGTGTCAGATCCGTGCCACAGCCATACGGCTGTGGCACGGATCTGACACGGCTATGGACAGAGCCGTGTCAGAGAGCCGTGTCAGAAGCTAAGCCGTGTCATAGCCGTGTCAGAGCCGGGCCAGAGCCGTGTCGTCACTCGTGCCACAACCAGGGGCGCAGCCAGGGGGAGGGGGCTATGGGGGCTAAAGCCCCCCCCCCCGTCGCGGCTCAGAGGGGCTCATCTCGGGTCTGAAAGGGGCCCATCGTGGACTTAGAAAGGGCCCATTTCAGGCCTGATAAAACCAAATTTAGCATCAGAAAGCGAGCATCTCAGGTCCAGAAAAGGCCCATCTCAGCTCTCAGGCCCGGGAAGGGCTCATCTTAAGTCCGGAGAGGGCCCATCTTGGGCTCAGAAAGGGCCCATCTCATGCCTGGAAAGGGCCCATCTTAGGCTCTGAATGGGCCCATCTTCGGCTCAGAATGGGCCCATCTCATATTTTGAAAGGCCCCATCGTGAACTCGGAAAAGGTCCATCTCAGCTTTGGAAAGGGCCCATCTTAGGCTCAGAAAGGATCCATCTTAGGCTCAGAAAGGGCCCATATCAGGTCTGGAAACAGCCCATTTTAGGCTCTGAATGGGCTCATTTTAGGCTCAGAATGGGCCCATCTTTGGCTCTGAATTGGCCCACCTCAGGTTTTGAAAGGGCCCATCGTGAACTCAGAAAGGGCTCATCTCAGGTCTGGAAAGGGCCCATCTTAGGCTCAGAATGGACCGCTCTCAGGTTTTGAAAGGGCCCATCGTGAATTCAGAAAGGGTCCATGTCAGGTCTGAAAAGGGCCCATTTTAGGCTTTGAAAGTAGCGGCCTGCATCTCAGGTCCGGAAAAGGCCCGTCTCTGCTCTTCGGTCCGGGAAGGGCCCATCTTAGATCCGGAGAGGGGTCCATCTTAGGCTAAGAAAGAGCCCATCTCAGGTCGGGAAAGGGCCCATCTTAGGCTGTGAATGGTCTCGTCTTAAGCTCAGAATGGGCCCGTCTCAGGTCTGGAGAGGGTCCATTTCAGGCTTTGAAAGTGAGCATCTCAGTTCCGGAAAAGACCCATGTCTGCTCTTAGGCCAGGTAAAGGCCCATCTCAGGTCCAGAGAAGGCCCGTATAATTTGGCCCTGAAAGAAGAAAAAAGTATAGAGAGGACTGGGAAGGGTCCATCTTTGAGCTGGAGAAGGACCGTTTCAGTAAATCAGGCCCAGAAAGCCCCCATGGCTGGTTAGGGCTCATCTTACCCTTGAACTCAGACATAGCATTTTAGTACCTTGGCATCGTCTGGTTTTCTGCCATTAATATCAAAGCCCACTAGAGCTCACGACACTTGTGCTTCTCTCATTGACAATATATTTTGTAACAACCTGGGCTGTGTTAAAAATTCTGGTATAATATTTGATGATACAAGTGACCATTTTCCAGTATTTGCGACTTTAAATAAACACATTGTGCTCAATGAAAACATAAGAGAAACCAAGGTCAATTTTGATTACAGCAAAATTACTCAGTTCACAAGTGACTTGATACATGCACTAGATGGTTTTGAAAATATAAGTGATCCAGAGGAAGCATGTGATGTTCTTTTACATGCCTATTGAACAACCAAAAATCGGTATAGTTATCAGCATAAAACGAATAAAAAAAATTGCGCAATTAAGCCATGGATATCTCCTGCAATCCTTTCATCCATCATTCACCGAGCAAAGCTATTTGCCTTGAAGCAAAAAAATCCTTCACCAAATAACAAGAAAAAGTATAATCAGTATAGGAACATCCTAAATGGGATTATAAGATGTGCAAAAAAGAAATACATAGAAACTCAACTTGAAACAAACAGAAATAATGCAAAGAAATGTGGAACATACTTACTGAACACGCAATAGGTAAAAGCAATACAAAGCGCTTACCTAATTCCTTCAAGAATGAAAATGATATTGAAGTTGATAACCCAAACGAAATAGCTAATAGCTTTAACAAATTGTTCAGCTCTGTGGGAGAAGTACTACAAAGTACAATTGAGCCATGCTCTGAGAGCCCCTTAATGTTTGTAAATACTTGTAATAACACAATAAATCAAGTGGAGCTCACAAACAGTGATGAACTTATGAAAGTTGTTACAAACATGAAAAATGTAGGGGCTCGTGTTGACAACATTAATGGTAAATTGTTTAAACTTCCTTATAATTCCATCATTCACCACATTGTCCATTTTGTAAATTGTTGCTTACAAGCTGCGGTATTTCCCAATAAACTTAAAATTGCAGTAGTTAGACCGGTCTTTAAATCAGGAGATAATACAAATATGAACAACTACCGGCCAATTAGCATCTTGCCCTACCTTTCAAAAGTTCTGGAAAAAATTATACATCATAGAATGATGGATCATATTTCAAATAACGATATTCTTTGCTGTAATCAATTCCGTTTCAGAAAGGGCCACTCAACATATATGCCCCTGCTCCTCCTACAAGATAAAGTCCTAAAAGGATTTGAGCACAACAATATTACATGTGGGATATACTTAGACCTAAAAAAAGCTTTTGACACAGTGGATCATAGCATACTACTAAGCAAACTCAGGGCATATGGCTTTTTTGACACATTTCTAAATTTAATTGAATCGTATTTAAATGATCGATTTCAGTGTGTTGAATATCTCAATATAAAATCCAGTTTGCAAGAAATGAACATTGGTGTCCCACAGTGATCTATTTTGGGACCCCTGCTCTTTATTCTGTATATAAATGATCTTCCTAATGTTTGCAAACAGGCATCAACTTTGTTATATGCAGACGATACAGCAATTTTCTTAGAAGCCGATAACGCAGTAACACTACAAAATATGCTAGACTAAAATTTACTAATGCTTTGCAAATGGTTTCAGATAAATAAACTTTCCTTGAACACTAGGAAGACGTTTTATCAACTGTATAATAGTAGTAATCAAGATGTAAAGATTAAAGTAATTTTGAATGAAGCCATTATCAAACACTCTGAGACTGTGAAGTATCTTGGCGTATACATAGATACAAACCTAAAGTGGAAGAGCCACATTGATCACATAACTGTCATAATTAGCCGAAATATTGGCATACTAAAGCGATCAAGATCCTTCCTTGGCCGCAAATATCTGTTATTATTGTATAATAGTCTAGTTATGCCCTATCTCAATTATTGCTGCCTTATTTTGGGAAATTCGGCGCAAACATTACTCAATAAACTATTAATTATTCAGAAGAAAGCAGTTAGGATTATTGACAATCAACATAGGATTGCCCACTCGAACCCAATATTTCTTAAACTTCAGCTACTTAAACTTACAGATATTGCTAAACAACAGTCCATTCTTGTAATGCATAGTGTCATTATCCGGGAAGCTCCAACCTTGATTAGATCACTCTTCAATTTATCTCCGCCTAACCATCGTGGATCTAGAATAACACGTCACTTCATTGAAATATTTACTAGGAAACTTTACCGCATCCGCACAATAGCTTGGTTTGGTCCACGTCTATGGAACTCTTCAATATCATCTGTTTTCCCACAACTTAATGCGATTCCCCGTTCTAAGCAACTTATAAAAAATATCACCAAACGTCAAATTCTGGAGGAATATGACGAAAACAATGCGGTAGTGACAGCATTATAATACTTAATTGTTAGTAATATCAGTGTAGTTAACATTTCACGACTTTAAACACATTACATGAATAAATATAGAGCTTCTATATAGAATATGCTGATGTACATATACATCGTGATTGTAACACCTTTCATGTTCATTCCAAAAAACAATGTGAGATATTCTCGGATTACATATTCGTCCTATATATCATAATTATCTTCCCTGTCATATATCACCTGTCATGTAATCACCTTTCCTGTCATATTATCCACAGACGATCCATTATCATTTCCTACCATATAATACCAGATATATTATTATATGGTATATCATTAGGTATATACCCATTGGTTGGCGCTGGCTTTGGGATCCCTACTCAGCAACAAGCTACGCTTAGCTGAGTGGGGTCCACAAAGTACCAGCAAGAAAACTTGAAAATAGACCAGAATTTGTCCTCCGGCCTGTATGACTGATATCCCCTTTACTAACACAGTGAATGAATCCATCCTCATCCTGTCCTGGATGAGGATGAGTGAGGATGATATCCTGGGACGTAGTTGGGGGGCAGTCATTTGCTGTTTTCAACAATGACTACTTTTCGCCTTCTTTTATATCACCACAACTACCTCTACCTCTCAACTACAACTACCTCTACCCAAACTACCTCTCTTCATATGCTTTTTTATGTTTGTTTCCATTTCTTAGCTGGGAGTGCCGCGACATTTTCTCTTTTGTTCTCTGGTGTTAACTTAAGTCGTGCGTCGTTGGGATCGAGGGCGGGGGCAGGGTATATTGAAGGGGTATGCTCAAATTCAGTATATATGATCTCAATAATTAGCCTATTCTGAGGATGTTCTTTGAAATTGTGCTATCATTTCAATTTGAATTTACATTGTTCGGATTGATTTGGCTATTTTCATCTTTATTTTCCAAATATCATTGAAAATATAATAGTCCTAGTTCCGAACCCTGAGTATAGTATAATAACGTTAGATGTAAACTAAATATGGTAACATTCTAGTAGGCTACAAACATTGCGCACTTGTTCTTAATTTGATTTGTTTGTTTTGACTCGTAGTTCCCCGGGTTCAATCCCTCGGCGGGCCTCTGAAAAAGTCTGCCCGGCTCCCCATACCCCTCGGAACAAGGTGAGAGTTCCAATTAGCACCTTGGTCCCAAGAGGATACGGTGCTTGGTCCACAAACCAACCAACGTAGTTCCCCGACCATTTTTCATAAGATAATGTTCGTACTGAAGAAAGCTTCCGATTCTTCCGACTGCGTTTGATTACAATTTGTGCATATTTATAGACAAGACAGAGCCACAGAAGTACACTTGAGAGTCCAACGTTGGTCACGAAGATGGCTGGTTGTGCTGTACCAGGTGCAACAACGGTACAGCTGCTCGAAAGGTGCAAACCCGACCAGGAAGTTGTATTATTTTTCGTTTCCGAAGGAAAGATTTGGCTCCGAGGTGGTGGCAGGCTATTAAAAGAGAAGATTCGGAACTTGATGACCATGTTGGTGTGTGCGCCATTCATTTTAAAACCTCTGACTTCTACGAAATTCCACCAACTTCACACAAGAGGAGGAACCTCCACCCAGACACCATACCATCGATCATCCTAACCGCTACCTCAACCTCAACCTCCTCCATCCGGCCTACCAGTACCAAGTGCAAGCTCAGGTGATGACATGATGTCCTATGTTTTTTCCTTATTTTCTTGACTTTTAATCCTCTGCTATTCCTGATCTGGATCTTCTACGTGAAAATCCTGGTAATACTTCAGTAACGCACCTTCCTAGTTTAATGTAATCTTGAGGTACCTAGAAGAATAATCAGTCAGCTGACAGCATATTTAGTTGCAGAGTGAAAATGGTGCCAAATAATTTTGTGAGCCGGTAATACACAAGTCAACCACTAAACCCTATCACGCTCGCACTAAACCTCTGTTCCTGGGGAGTGCAGGACTTGTATTTGAGACCGATGGTCGACTGCACAGCGGCAGCCACCACAGACAAAGTCACCTTGCACATCACTCACTGTCTCAAAATTATTTGGATTGGAGGCATTTTCACTCTGCAATAAAATATGCTGTCAGCTGACTAATTCTTCTTCTTCTCAAGACTATGATACACTGGGGACATGTGTCACTCAAGTATTACCAAAATCCTGACCTAACTTTACTTAATTGTTCCAAAGCTCAAAGATATACTACCTATGATGTCTTAATTTGCTAAGCACCTTATACATGTAGACTCTGTATTTACTTTTATCATGCTGGTTATATAATATAAAATATGTTTGATTTCAGTGACGTTGAGCGTCACGGATGCACCACGCTGAACGAGGCTTTGCGGCACCGCGTGCATCTGTCCCGTCGCCAGTACGTATGGCTCCGCAGCAATGGGCACCCGCTGCCAGCCCTGCCGACGCTGCAACGCTACCTGGCTGCCTGCATCCTCCAGCCCCAACCATGACCCAACCATGCAGCTGGAGCTGCTGGCCAAGATGGTGGCGACCATGACTGACCAGGAGCGACAATGCGTCGTCATGTACGACGAAATGGACATTCTGAAGGTGGCCACTTATGACCAGCAGCTGGACCAGGTGTTGGGACTGCACAGACATCGCGGCACGTCGTCTGCCAGTGAGCGACGCTTCTTGCGTGCGAATTGGCCCCAATGCGCTGCTCGCATCTGGGGTCTGGTGGCCACCGACTCCGCGTGGCGGTTCGTCAGATGGCGTTACGCACTGCTCCGGAGGATTAGGGATCACGTGTCACGTTTGCTGCCTCGACCCGGACGCCGGCCTGTCACCGCCGGACTCGCCGTTGCTGACGGGCGCGGCACGGTCCCCAGAGACCAACACGCCGGCGTCGCGGGAAAGGCCGCGTTCAAAATTGTATGTTGTTTCATTTTGCTTTGGGGGGGGGGGGGGCTTGCGTCTTGGACATTTGTTGTTTCATGGGTATATGCAGTGTTCACCCGTGCGATGTTCCTCTTGTGTGGACCACCACTATGTCCGCTTGTGACCGAGTGTTCATTCCGCGAAATTTATCTATGTACTTTGCGTTCATCAATTTCACGTCTGTGTTCAATGTTTCCCGTTTGGAGATGAAACGTAACGCGTGTTCACGCATTCGATTGTAATCAGTGTCGTTGCTTCGTCATTGCGTTAAATATTACCTTTGCTAAATGACTGCGATACACAATTCACCCCTCTTCACGTTTCGGTGGCTTACAATATATATGTGAAGGCATGCGCTCCGTGGCGTTGAGTTTTAAGATTATTGGACCGTGTGACTATACTTCTATATGGCGAAACTCCCTATCGGACGCTCTAATAGGCTGTTCTAATTAACAGAGCCATAGGGAAGACAGATGGAAGGGGAAAGTGTGCCAGTCACGACTCATATATTGGAGACAAAACGAACCGTTCATTGCTCAGCATCAGACGGGAGGGGAAGTTAGGAGTTGGGTGACGCACCAGTATACTTTAATCGGATATTAAACGAATTCAGATATTAATTTCTGGTGAATATATTCCAGACCATGGGCAAAAGGGCACCATGGGTCCTGATACCTAAGCACACCATGAAATACTCATGCGTTGCATAATACGCTGCAAATATCTCTGGGAAACCCCAACGGTGGGAATTCAAAACTTTTACGTTTACCAAACACTTGAAGGGAATAGTTCACCTTCAAAATGGGGTTTTGAACTGAAAAATCAGTTTTGTAGCCCATGTTGAGAAATCCCTGTCTGCTTGGCAAAAAGTTTTCTTGGCAAAAAAAGACTCCAGCCAAATATATTTGACTTATAATAATTTACATGCTTATAGTTTAGCCAAAACAAATTAATATCATATATATATATATATATATATATATATATATATATATATATATATATATATATATATATATATATATATATATATATGTGTGTGTGTTTTATCCATGACAGATGGAGTAAGTGATGAGAATAACCCAAAAGCAGATGTATGGCAAAGCTTTCGGTATATTAATACCTTGATCACTGCACTGCGATGAAGAACGACAAAGACAAAAACAACACACATTGCAGCAAAACCGTCACATTCTAAATTTACCTAATATAAAACACGTGCAATTGGCTACGACTGTCTTACAGCTAGATTCACTGCCGGGGTTGCCCAAGTTATACATCCTGATCGTGTGTTAAAAGTGTCTCTAGAAACGATATGCGCTGCCTCCAGAATTTTTCTAGTCTGCTTTTTAATGTTCTTTTCAAGTATCTTCGTTTCGCTCCACTTCGGTAAGTGATTACATTTTTCGATGTGAAGAACGATCGCATTCGATGTCCTATGATACTTTACATCACTTTTATGTTCTTTTAGGCGTTTCTCAACCCCTCTCCCTGTTTCACCCACATACGTTTTTGGACAGCCAGAACAAGGCACCTCATATACCACACTCATTTCAGAAGAACAATCACGCTTTGCTTTTCCATGAACCAAGTCACGTATTTTTCCACCGGCGTTCATCGACACTTTTAACCCTGCCGTTTCGAGCGTCCTGGCAATTATATTCGCTGGTTTGGAATAGGGAATTGAAATCCACCGAGTTGGCTTGGCCTCTTTCCTGTCAGTCGCCTGCCTCTTCCTGTTTCTTATTTGTTCCGCTTTATTTCGAAGATTTATTAGCAAGCCTTTCGGATACTTGAGTTTCGAAAATGCTTCGTAAATGTGCTCAATTTCATCGGCCAAATATTTTTCATCGCATATTCTGAGTGCTCTGAGGAAGAAGCCTATTATTATGCCGCTCTTCACACGATCACTGTGGGCTGAGTAAAAATGTACATAGTCTTCCTTATTTGTCGGCTTCCTGTATACTTTAAACTTCAATCTGGTTTCTGCTTTCACTATGTTCGTATCTAAGAAAGGTATCGTGCCGTTTCGTTCTGTTTCGATTGTAAATTGCACGTTTGCGTTTACTGCATTTAACATAGCCAACTTGTCATCCAAGTCGGTATCCTTTGGAATTACAACCAAAACATCGTCGACATACCGCATCCATATTGAGCCGCTGCCCATGATTTGTTGGAAATGCTCATCTTCTAAAACCTCCATATAAAGACAAGCCGCCTCAATATGGATGCGGTATGTCGACGATGTTTTGGTTGTAATTCCAAAGGATATATTTACAGCCCTCAAATCGAAAAACACCTCCAAAAGCGTAAAAAGCAGATGAAAGTTTCTACTCGATAGCATCTAGGTTTTCAAATTACCCTCTCATATTTTCTGTAAATGCACGCTGAAAATGGCGAATTTAACATTAAACCCTATGGGACTTGGATGAAAAGTTGGCTATGTTAAATGCAGTAAACGCAAACGTGCAATTTACAATCGAAACAGAACGAAACAGCACGATACCTTTCTTAGATACGAACATAGTGAAAGCAGAAACCAGATTGAAGTTTAAAGTATACAGGAAGCCGACAAATAAGGAAGACTATGTACATTTTTACTCAGCCCACAGTGATCGTGTGAAGAGCGGCATAATAATAGGCTTCTTCCTCAGAGCACTCAGAATATGCGATGAAGAATATTTGGCCGATGAAATTGAGCACATTTACGAAGCATTTTCGAAACTCAAGTATCCGTTTATTCGTTTATTAGTTATAAAACAACCACAGGCCGAAGCCCACTTACGGCTGTAGTCAAAACACACAACACACGCATCCTCATACATTCACGCATTCATACCTAAGACATGATGACAATGACAATAAATAAGTGAATCCCGCTACCCTACGCAAAAGTAGGGCAAGGGACTAAAAAGTCAGCACCGCTGCCCCGCCAATGGGAATCAATAACTGCCTTCACAGCATGCAAACTTAAAAGCTTGCGACTTAAAAGCAGTTGAACAATCCGAACAATTATTCTTAATTAAAATATTAATAATAATAAAATAATAATAAAATATTAAAAAATTATATAATCAGAATAATAGAAGAATAAATCTAATAAATCTTCGAAATAAAGCGGAACAAATAAGAAAAGCCAACTCGGTGGTGCCAAGCCAACTCGGTGGATTTCAATTCCCTATTCCAAACCAGCGAATATAATTGCCAGGACGCTCGAAACGGCAGGGTTAAAAGTGTCGATGAACGCCGGTGGAAAAATACGTGACTTGGTTCATGGAAAAGCAAAGCGTGATTGTTCTTCTGAAATGAGTGTGGTATAT
>JAXIVJ010018639.1:0-12500 GCA_036785665.1 Chirona hameri
ATTGCCATTAGAGTTGGTGCATGCTGTGTTGGACGGAGACTGGGCCAGTTGCGTGGCCGCACTGCCGTTTATTGTCTGTACCGACACACTCACTGCGGACGATCTGGTTAACTGTCGTGCAGTTCATGAACGGGCTGTTTTTGTCGACGCGACGCCCGATTGCATCGGCATTGTTCAGCAGGGTTGTGCGCCTGTCTCCGTTGCGTTACCTGTAACTTTGCCGATATATTTAGCGGAGTATTTGGCGGCGCTGACGGCTGTGTTGTCGCGTGACATGTCGCAAACTGTGTTATATTCCGATAATTTAGGAGTGGTATTTAATTTACACAAAGGTCGCTGTCCGCGCAAATGGCTTAGCATTTTACTTTCTGTATTTAAGTTCCGCTCATTTTCTGTTCGCTTTGTTTCCACTAGCGTGAACCCCGCCGACGCGGCGTCCCGCAATTTCCCGCCAACTGTCGGCCAATAGCGGACCGGGGGTGTGCGGTGGCGCGTGCAGTGTGTACCAAGGGCCTGCTAACAGGTCAGATGGGGTTATGGGTGACCATTGAGCGGCGAGCTGTGGCGGTGTGCCACCAGATGTGTCAGCGGTGTCTCGCTATCCGGCGCAGTCTCGACTCTGTCCCTGTTGAGAATAGACGTACGAGAGGAATCTATTAGGAGTCGAGGCATTGTTGCCGTTGAGCTGGAGCGAGGCGGGTGTGCGCGCCCGCGGTGCGGAAGGTTGCGAGTTCAGACATTCTGCAGTTAAAATATTTTAAGGAAAACATTGCTGAATTGAATGGATTTCGTAAGACCGTGCCTTAAATTGCCATTAGAGTTGGTGCATGCTGTGTTGGACGGAGACTGGGCCAGTTGCGTGGCCGCACTGCCGTTTATTGTCTGTACCGACACACTCACTGCGGACGATCTGGTTAACTGTCGTGCAGTTCATGAACGGGCTGTTTTTGTCGACGCGACGCCCGATTGCATCGGCATTGTTCAGCAGGGTTGTGCGCCTGTCTCTGTTGCGTTACCTGTAACTTTGCCGATATATTTAGCGGAGTATTTGGCGGCGCTGACGGCTGTGTTGTCGCGTGACATGTCGCAAACTGTGTTATATTCCGATAATTTAGGAGTGGTATTTAATTTACACAAAGGTCGCTGTCCGCGCAAATGGCTTAGCATTTTACTTTCTGTATTTAAGTTCCGCTCATTTTCTGTTCGCTTTGTTTCCACTAGCGTGAACCCCGCCGACGCGGCGTCCCGCAATTTCCCGCCAACTGTCGGCCAATAGCGGACCGGGGGTGTGCGGTGGCGCGTGCAGTGTGTACCAAGGGCCTGCTGACAGGTCAGATGGGGTTATGGGTGACCAATGAGCGGCGAGCTGTGGCGGTGTGCCACCAGATGTGTCAGCGGTGTCTCGCTATCCGGCGCAGTCTCGACTCTGTCCCTGTTGAGAATAGACGTACGAGAGGAGGTGTGGTGACTTAAGTGGCTGCCGCGGCCCCGGACTCCTGCAGCACGGACTACCGGCGGTGCGCCAATCGGCCATGGCGTCACCCACCCGCCGTTTACGCTCCAGCATTCGAGACTCGGACCGAACCGGGGGCGAGATCGACGACATCGTCGAGGCTGTCATCGTCCGTCTGACCGCCGCCGGCCTGGTGACGGGCGGGGCTGTCGATGGCAGCGTCGGCGATGCGGTGAAGGTGGAGGACGCGTTCGATGACGCACAGGCCGGGCCGACCGCCTCCCAGCGGCGGCTTTGGTTAGCCGACCTGCGAGAGCAGCTTGCCGGCTCATCGAACTACGGCACCAGAGAGAGAGAAGAAGTTCGTGGCCTGCTAATGATCGGTGACGGCGCTGGCCCTCCCGCGGACCAGCGTGGCTGGTACTGGGGTCGAGTGCGCCTGTTTCTGATCGTGGCGCACCACGGCTGGGCGGCCGCCGTCAGCGACGCAAGGACGGCGGACATGGATCGGCTCGGCATCCAACTCAGCCCGGCGGCCGCCCAGCCGGCCGCCGCCAGACCCCGCCCGGCCGCCGTGCCTCCCGCCCAGTGGCGGGGGCGGCCCTCCCGGCCGTCTGGCTTGCGCCCGCCGCCCAGGGACGCTGCGTCGGCGGCCGCGCCGCGCCGCGCGAATTAGGGCGGCTCTGCGGGCGGCATGGGGGGCTACGGTCTCGGTGCCCCACTCCGGCCCCTCGCCGCCCGCGGGCCCTCCGGCGCTGTTCTCGGCCGGGGGGAGCGCCCCGGCCTCCGAGCCGGGGCGGGGGGCGCCGCCGCTGGTCGGCGCGGGCCCTGCTGCGCCGGTGCGTGGCGCGAGCGGCGTCCCCGGGCCCCCGGTGTTCGTTTCAGCCGGGAAGGGGGAGGAAGAGAAGGAAGAGGAAGAGGAGGAGGAAGAGTGGCAGCGGGATGGCGGCGACCGGCCTTCGCTCTGCGCCGGTCCGGCTGCTGCTGCTGCCATCTGTCGGGGGCTGGTGGAGCTGCTCGTTGCCGGCGGCGCCGCGGCTCCTGGGCCGCCGTCTCCGGATCTGGCGTCTCGACTCGACGGCGCGGGCCTGCCGGCGGCCGGCGAGTCTCCGTGGAGCTTCATCGGTTCTCGTCGGCTGCCGGTGGATAGTGCGTCTCGGGTGCGGCCGCCGGTGCCCGTGCGGGTAGACTCGGCCATGTTTTCGGGCCATCCTCGTGTGTGCAGTGTGTTGTCACGGGGTCTGCGTGTCCGTGTGCCTGCGGCGGTGCCTTCCGTGTGGCGTCCGACGCCGCGTTCGGACTTGATGACCGAGGCCGTGGCGGACTTTGTGTCGGCGGGTGTGCTGGCGCCTGGACGGCCGCGCGCCTGCTACCCCCTGTTCGCGGTAGCGAAGACGGCAACGGTGGCGCGTTTGGTATACAACCTGTCGTCATTAACTCCGTATATGTCGCGTCGTCCGTGTGCGCTGCCGTCAGTAGAGAGAGCCCTTCAGGCGTCTGCTGACGGGTATCGCTTTGCTATTAAGCTTGACCTGCGGGACGGCTTCTACCACATCCCTTTGGCTCCATCGACCCAGGAGCATTTTGGAGTTTTGTATTGTGGGAAAACGTATTTATTTTGTAAACTTCCTATGGGGTTAAGTACAGCTCCAAGTGAAATGCAATGGTTTTCGTGTGCCACGGTACAGGTTATTCGCGCTCGTTTTCCTGGTGTTGTTGGTCTGGCGTACTTGGATGACTTTTTGTTTCTGTCTCGTACCGCCGCGGAGCTGTCAGGAATTGTTGATTTTCTAAAAAGCATAGGTTTTCAGCTTAATTTTGCCAAGTCAGTGTTGCACCCTGTCTCTAGGCTAGTGTACTTAGGCGTAGACATAGATTTAAATGCCCGCTGTACACGTGTCTCGCCTGATACGTTACGTCACTTACGCGTCGCGCTGTCTGTTTGCAATGCGACGTGGCCGGCTCTGTGGCGTCAGCGCCTGGCAGGTTATCTGAATTTCGTAAGACCGTGCCTTAAATTGCCATTAGAGTTGGTGCATGCTGTGTTGGACGGAGACTGGGCCAGTTGCGTGGCCGCACTGCCGTTTATTGTCTGTACCGACACACTCACTGCGGACGATCTGGTTAACTGTCGTGCAGTTCATGAACGGGCTGTTTTTGTCGACGCGACGCCCGATTGCATCGGCATTGTTCAGCAGGGTTGTGCGCCTGTCTCCGTTGCGTTACCTGTAACTTTGCCGATATATTTAGCGGAGTATTTGGCGGCGCTGACGGCTGTGTTGTCGCGTGACATGTCGCAAACTGTGTTATATTCCGATAATTTAGGAGTGGTATTTAATTTACACAAAGGTCGCTGTCCGCGCAAATGGCTTAGCATTTTACTTTCTGTATTTAAGTTCCGCTCATTTTCTGTTCGCTTTGTTTCCACTAGCGTGAACCCCGCCGACGCGGCGTCCCGCAATTTCCCGCCAACTGTCGGCCAATAGCGGACCGGGGGTGTGCGGTGGCGCGTGCAGTGTGTACCAAGGGCCTGCTGACAGGTCAGATGGGGTTATGGGTGACCAATGAGCGGCGAGCTGTGGCGGTGTGCCACCAGATGTGTCAGCGGTGTCAGCGGTGTCAAAGGTCGCTGTCCGCGCAAATGGCTTAGCATTTTACTTTCTGTATTTAAGTTCCGCTCATTTTCTGTTCGCTTTGTTTCCACTAGCGTGAACCCCGCCGACGCGGCGTCCCGCAATTTCCCGCCAACTGTCGGCCAATAGCGGACCGGGGGTGTGCGGTGGCGCGTGCAGTGTGTACCAAGGGCCTGCTAACAGGTCAGATGGGGTTATGGGTGACCAATGAGCGGCGAGCTGTGGCGGTGTGCCACCAGATGTGTCAGCGGTGTCTCGCTATCCGGCGCAGTCTCGACTCTGTCCCTGTTGAGAATAGACGTACGAGAGGAATCTATTAGGAGTCGAGGCATTGTTGCCGTTGAGCTGGAGCGAGGCGGGTGTGCGCGCCCGCGGTGCGGAAGGTTGCGAGTTCAGACATTCTGCAGTTAAAATATTTTAAGGAAAACATTGCTGAATTGAATGGATTTCGTAAGACCGTGCCTTAAATTGCCATTAGAGTTGGTGCATGCTGTGTTGGACGGAGACTGGGCCAGTTGCGTGGCCGCACTGCCGTTTATTGTCTGTACCGACACACTCACTGCGGACGATCTGGTTAACTGTCGTGCAGTTCATGAACGGGCTGTTTTTGTCGACGCGACGCCCGATTGCATCGGCATTGTTCAGCAGGGTTGTGCGCCTGTCTCCGTTGCGTTACCTGTAACTTTGCCGATATATTTAGCGGAGTATTTGGCGGCGCTGACGGCTGTGTTGTCGCGTGACATGTCGCAAACTGTGTTATATTCCGATAATTTAGGAGTGGTATTTAATTTACACAAAGGTCGCTGTCCGCGCAAATGGCTTAGCATTTTACTTTCTGTATTTAAGTTCCGCTCATTTTCTGTTCGCTTTGTTTCCACTAGCGTGAACCCCGCCGACGCGGCGTCCCGCAATTTCCCGCCAACTGTCGGCCAATAGCGGACCGGGGGTGTGCGGTGGCGCGTGCAGTGTGTACCAAGGGCCTGCTGACAGGTCAGATGGGGTTATGGGTGACCAATGAGCGGCGAGCTGTGGCGGTGTGCCACCAGATGTGTCAGCGGTGTCTCGCTATCCGGCGCAGTCTCGACTCTGTCCCTGTTGAGAATAGACGTACGAGAGGAGGTGTGGTGACTTAAGTGGCTGCCGCGGCCCCGGACTCCTGCAGCACGGACTACCGGCGGTGCGCCAATCGGCCATGGCGTCACCCACCCGCCGTTTACGCTCCAGCATTCGAGACTCGGACCGAACCGGGGGCGAGATCGACGACATCGTCGAGGCTGTCATCGTCCGTCTGACCGCCGCCGGCCTGGTGACGGGCGGGGCTGTCGATGGCAGCGTCGGCGATGCGGTGAAGGTGGAGGACGCGTTCGATGACGCACAGGCCGGGCCGACCGCCTCCCAGCGGCGGCTTTGGTTAGCCGACCTGCGAGAGCAGCTTGCCGGCTCATCGAACTACGGCACCAGAGAGAGAGAAGAAGTTCGTGGCCTGCTAATGATCAGTGACGGCGCTGGCCCTCCCGCGGACCAGCGTGGCTGGTACTGGGGTCGAGTGCGCCTGTTTCTGATCGTGGCGCACCACGGCTGGGCGGCCGCCGTCAGCGACGCAAGGACGGCGGACATGGATCGGCTCGGCATCCAACTCAGCCCGGCGGCCGCCCAGCCGGCCGCCGCCAGACCCCGCCCGGCCGCCGTGCCTCCCGCCCAGTGGCGGGGGCGGCCCTCCCGGCCGTCTGGCTTGCGCCCGCCGCCCAGGGACGCTGCGTCGGCGGCCGCGCCGCGCCGCGCGAATTAGGGCGGCTCTGCGGGCGGCATGGGGGGCTACGGTCTCGGTGCCCCACTCCGGCCCCTCGCCGCCCGCGGGCCCTCCGGCGCTGTTCTCGGCCGGGGGGAGCGCCCCCGGCCTCCGAGCCGGGGCGGGGGGCGCCGCCGCTGGTCGGCGCGGGCCCTGCTGCGCCGGTGCGTGGCGCGAGCGGCGTCCCCGGGCCCCCGGTGTTCGTTTCAGCCGGGGAGGGGGAGGAAGAGAAGGAAGAGGAAGAGGAGGAGGAAGAGTGGCAGCGGGATGGCGGCGACCGGCCTTCGCTCTGCGCCGGTCCGGCTGCTGCTGCTGCCATCTGTCGGGGGCTGGTGGAGCTGCTCGTTGCCGGCGGCGCCGCGGCTCCTGGGCCGCCGTCTCCGGATCTGGCGGCCGTTGACGGCGCGGGCCTGCCGGCGGCCGGCGAGTCTCCGTTGAGCTTCATCGGTTCTCGTCGGCTGCCGGTGGATAGTGCGTCTCGGGTGCGGCCGCCGGTGCCCGTGCGGGTAGACTCGGCCATGTTTTCGGGCCATCCTCGTGTGTGCAGTGTGTTGTCACGGGGTCTGCGTGTCCGTGTGCCTGCGGCGGTGCCTTCCGTGTGGCGTCCGACGCCGCGTTCGGACTTGATGACCGAGGCCGTGGCGGACTTTGTGTCGGCGGGTGTGCTGGCGCCTGGACGGCCGCGCGCCTGCTACCCCCTGTTCGCGGTAGCGAAGACGGCAACGGTGGCGCGTTTGGTATACAACCTGTCGTCATTAACTCCGTATATGTCGCGTCGTCCGTGTGCGCTGCCGTCAGTAGAGAGAGAGCCCTTCAGGCGTCTGCTGACGGGTATCGCTTTGCTATTAAGCTTGACCTGCGGGACGGCTTCTACCACATCCCTTTGGCTCCATCGACCCAGGAGCATTTTGGAGTTTTGTATTGTGGGAAAACGTATTTATTTTGTAAACTTCCTATGGGGTTAAGTACAGCTCCAAGTGAAATGCAATGGTTTTCGTGTGCCACGGTACAGGTTATTCGCGCTCGTTTTCCTGGTGTTGTTGGTCTGGCGTACTTGGATGACTTTTTGTTTCTGTCTCGTACCGCCGCGGAGCTGTCAGGAATTGTTGATTTTCTAAAAAGCATAGGTTTTCAGCTTAATTTTGCCAAGTCAGTGTTGCACCCTGTCTCTAGGCTAGTGTACTTAGGCGTAGACATAGATTTAAATGCCCGCTGTACACGTGTCTCGCCTGATACGTTACGTCACTTACGCGTCGCGCTGTCTGTTTGCAATGCGACGTGGCCGGCTCTGTGGCGTCAGCGCCTGGCAGGTTATCTGAATTTCGTAAGACCGTGCCTTAAATTGCCATTAGAGTTGGTGCATGCTGTGTTGGACGGAGACTGGGCCAGTTGCGTGGCCGCACTGCCGTTTATTGTCTGTACCGACACACTCACTGCGGACGATCTGGTTAACTGTCGTGCAGTTCATGAACGGGCTGTTTTTGTCGACGCGACGCCCGATTGCATCGGCATTGTTCAGCAGGGTTGTGCGCCTGTCTCCGTTGCGTTACCTGTAACTTTGCCGATATATTTAGCGGAGTATTTGGCGGCGCTGACGGCTGTGTTGTCGCGTGACATGTCGCAAACTGTGTTATATTCCGATAATTTAGGAGTGGTATTTAATTTACACAAAGGTCGCTGTCCGCGCAAATGGCTTAGCATTTTACTTTCTGTATTTAAGTTCCGCTCATTTTCTGTTCGCTTTGTTTCCACTAGCGTGAACCCCGCCGACGCGGCGTCCCGCAATTTCCCGCCAACTGTCGGCCAATAGCGGACCGGGGGTGTGCGGTGGCGCGTGCAGTGTGTACCAAGGGCCTGCTGACAGGTCAGATGGGGTTATGGGTGACCAATGAGCGGCGAGCTGTGGCGGTGTGCCACCAGATGTGTCAGCGGTGTCTCGCTATCCGGCGCAGTCTCGACTCTGTCCCTGTTGAGAATAGACTCCTAATGTTGAAAATAAATTAAGCTGCCGGCGGCCGGCGAGTCTCCGTTGAGCTTCATCGGTTCTCGTCGGCTGCCGGTGGATAGTGCGTCTCGGGTGCGGCCGCCGGTGCCCGTGCGGGTAGACTCGGCCATGTTTTCGGGCCATCCTCGTGTGTGCAGTGTGTTGTCACGGGGTCTGCGTGTCCGTGTGCCTGCGGCGGTGCCTTCCGTGTGGCGTCCGACGCCGCGTTCGGACTTGATGACCGAGGCCGTGGCGGACTTTGTGTCGGCGGGTGTGCTGGCGCCTGGACGGCCGCGCGCCTGCTACCCCCCTGTTCGCGGTAGCGAAGACGGCAACGGTGGCGCGTTTGGTATACAACCTGTCGTCATTAACTCCGTATATGTCGCGTCGTCCGTGTGCGCTGCCGTCAGTAGAGAGAGCCCTTCAGGCGTCTGCTGACGGGTATCGCTTTGCTATTAAGCTTGACCTGCGGGACGGCTTCTACCACATCCCTTTGGCTCCATCGACCCAGGAGCATTTTGGAGTTTTGTATTGTGGGAAAACGTATTTATTTTGTAAACTTCCTATGGGGTTAAGTACAGCTCCAAGTGAAATGCAATGGTTTTCGTGTGCCACGGTACAGGTTATTCGCGCTCGTTTTCCTGGTGTTGTTGGTCTGGCGTACTTGGATGACTTTTTGTTTCTGTCTCGTACCGCCGCGGAGCTGTCAGGAATTGTTGATTTTCTAAAAAGCATAGGTTTTCAGCTTAATTTTGCCAAGTCAGTGTTGCACCCTGTCTCTAGGCTAGTGTACTTAGGCGTAGACATAGATTTAAATGCCCGCTGTACACGTGTCTCGCCTGATAC
Organism: Chirona hameri; assembly: GCA_036785665.1. Taxonomy (NCBI): domain Eukaryota; kingdom Metazoa; phylum Arthropoda; class Thecostraca; order Balanomorpha; family Balanidae; genus Chirona; species Chirona hameri. Next base: position 8,706 of record JAXIVJ010018639.1, read on the forward strand.
GTTACGTCACTTACGCGTCGCGCTGTCTGTTTGCAATGCGACGTGGCCGGCTCTGTGGCGTCAGCGCCTGGCAGGTTATCTGAATTTCGTAAGACCGTGCCTTAAATTGCCATTAGAGTTGGTGCATGCTGTGTTGGACGGAGACTGGGCCAGTTGCGTGGCCGCACTGCCGTTTATTGTCTGTACCGACACACTCACTGCGGACGATCTGGTTAACTGTCGTGCAGTTCATGAACGGGCTGTTTTTGTCGACGCGACGCCCGATTGCATCGGCATTGTTCAGCAGGGTTGTGCGCCTGTCTCCGTTGCGTTACCTGTAACTTTGCCGATATATTTAGCGGAGTATTTAGCGGCGCTGACGGCTGTGTTGTCGCGTGACATGTCGCAAACTGTGTTATATTCCGATAATTTAGGAGTGGTATTTAATTTACACAAAGGTCGCTGTCCGCGCAAATGGCTTAGCATTTTACTTTCTGTATTTAAGTTCCGCTCATTTTCTGTTCGCTTTGTTTCCACTAGCGTGAACCCCGCCGACGCGGCGTCCCGCAATTTCTCGCCAACTGTCGGCCAATAGCGGACCGGGGTGCGGTGGCGCGTGCAGTGTGTACCAAGGGCCTGCTGACAGGTCAGATGGGGTTATGGGTGACCAATGAGCGGCGAGCTGTGGCGGTGTGCCACCAGATGTGTCAGCGGTGTCTCGCTATCCGGCGCAGTCTCGACTCTGTCCCTGTTGAGAATAGACGTACGTAGGCAATAAAAAAAAAAAAAAAAAAAAAAAAAAAACCCTCGCCAATCTCTCCACCACTCTCAATCTCCCAGCCTCGCATTATGAACACCCATTGCGGGTCGCAAACCCGCACCGCCACTCTCACGCATTAGGCTCGCATCGCTGTCACACTGGATCGCGTGGTCCCATGGTCCATGGGCACCATCGAGTCACTAAGTTCACCATTCGCACTGTACCGAACGACTGTACGCCGTCCGTCCATTGCACACCCGCCGAGTCGTTCCGTGGGGAGCGGCCGCCCGCGCCATCCGGCGCTATAACGCACTGCCATCTAGCGTCAACAGCGGGAACTTCTAGTTCGCCATGTGTCCGCCACGCCAGGCACCCACTGCCTCTGGCAATGTCTTGTTCACCATTTGGTCACAGTTCACGCCACTTTACAGCTTTTAAGGCGCACGGCCGCCGTGCGGCGCTGACTGCACTGCCATCAGGCGGCGGCGGCGGCAGCTGTGGTTCGTAATTGTCCCTAGATGGCGGGCCGGCCGGCTCACTCCACAGTGACCGACTCGGCGAGGTTGCGCGGACAGCCGACGTTGCAGTCGCGCAGCACAGCGAGGTGGTAGGAGAGCAGCTGGAGCGGGATCACCGTCAGCAGACCCTGGAGGCAGTCTACACCGGTCGGGATCTCGAGCAGCGCGTTGGAGAACTTGGAGGGCTCCGGGTCGCCCTTGCTGCAGATCAGGATCGGACGACCCTCGCGGGCAGTCACCTGCTGCAGTGCGTTCATGCATTTCACATAGGTGGGGTCCTGGGTGCAGATAAGAACGATCGGCATGCCCGGGTCCACCAGGGCCAGCGGGCCGTGCCTCAGCTCTCCAGCCAGGATGCCCTCAGAGTGCATGTACGTGATCTCCTTCACTTTCAGGGCGCCCTCGAGGCAGGTGGCGTAGTTGTACCCGCGTCCCATCACCAGCATGGAGCGGGCGCTCTTCAGGCCCTTGGCCAGCTCCTCGATCTTGCTGTCCAGCGCCAGCACCTCCTTGATGAGCTCCGGCAGCGCCTTCAGACCCTGGATGATCTCGCGGCGGCGAGGCAGCATGGAGAGCCTGTCCTCGGAGACCACCAGCGCGAACATCACCAGCGAGATGAACTGCGACGTGTAGGCCTTGGTGGAGGCCACGCCGATCTCGGGCCCGGCGTTGATGTGCACGCCGCAGTGGGACTCGCGGCAGATGGAGGAGCCCACAGTGTTGGTCACTCCCACGATCAGAGAGCCGCGGGACTTGCAGTAGCGCAGAGCCATCAGGGTGTCGGCCGTCTCGCCGGACTGAGAGATGAAGAAGCAGACGTCATCGCGGAAGATGGGGCGTCTTGCGGTCGAGGAAGTCCGAGGCCAGGTCGATCATGACCGGAAGCTCGGTCAGCTCCTCCAGAAGCTGGCGCGTGGCCATCGCGGAGTGGAAGCTGGTGCCGCACGCGATCAGGATCAGACGACGGCACCGCTTGATCTCCGGCAGGTAGTCCTTGAGTCCGCCGAGCACGACCGTCTCGCTCTCGAAGTTAAGCCGACCTCGCATGGTGTTCACCACGGACTCGGGCTGCTCGAAGATCTCCTTCTGCATGAACGAGGAGAAGCTTCCCTTCATGATCTCCTGGATCTCCATTTTGAGTGTGTGCACCTCGCGCGTGCTAGACTCGTCGTTGCTCTCGCGTTTCAGACGGTGGATGGTGAGCATGCCGTCCCGGATCCAGGCCACGTCATCATCCTCGAGGTAGATGACGCGGTTGGTGTGCTCGATGATGGCCGAGGCGTCCGAGGCGAGGAAGAACTCGATCTCCTGAGAGTCTCCGGTGGGCAAGAACTCTGCGGTGGACTCGGTGCGGGGGATCAGGGGCACGTTGCCACCCGTCGCGCCGGCCGGCACGTGACGCACTCGGCCAAGAGAGAGTCCCTGCAGGTTCACCGTCTCTGTTGATTCCCCGATGCCTTTGCTGTACATGATCGGGATGTGGTCGGTGGTGAGGTGCTCCTTGGTCTTGATTGCCACAATGAGCGGCGAGCCGCGACGGGCCGCCACCACCTGGTTCGGGAAGTGCACCGACTCGAAGCACAGCGCGAACGCACCCTCCAGTTGTTGGATGACCAGTTCCACGATCTGCTGGAACGTGTGGTTCGGGTGGTCGCGGAACATGTGCAGGGTCAGCTTCGAGATGATCTCGGTGTCGGTCTCAGACTCGAACTGGTGGTTCTTGGTCATCAGGAACTTCTTGATGTCCTTGTAGTTGGTGATGATGCCGTTGTGGACGCAGATGAACTGCTTGGTCTCATCCGATGGCTGGGGATGCGCGTTCACCTTGGCTGGCACGTCGTGCGTGGCCCAGCGCGTGTGCGAGATGCCGATGTGGGTCATCAGGGTCTCACTCATGTCCAGCTTGTTCTCATCCGAATTGATGAGGCTCTCCAGGTTCTTAACCTTGCCCTTGGCACGGTAGATCTCGATCGTGCCATCTCCCCGTCAACGCCAACGCCCGCCGAGTCGCAACCACGGTACTCCAGCCGCTGCAGTCCCTGAACCAGGATCTGGAACACCTCCGCGCGAGTCTTAGGCGTCAGGTGGTTCAGGTATGCGAAAATTCCACACATGATGACGGGCGTTGATTCTACAAGCTGAGGAGAAACGAGAGCGGAATACACCACGGAGCCCGGGTTGCGACTCCCCGGACTGCGATACCCGTCAGCAGACGCCTGAAGGGCTCTCTCTACTGACGGCAGCGCACACGGACGACGCGACATATACGGAGTTAATGACGACAGGTTGTATACCAAACGCGCCACCGTTGCCGTCTTCGCTACCGCGAACAGGGGGTAGCAGGCGCGCGGCCGTCCAGGCGCCAGCACACCCGCCGACACAAAGTCCGCCACGGCCTCGGTCATCAAGTCCGAACGCGGCGTCGGACGCCACACGGAAGGCACCGCCGCAGGCACACGGACACGCAGACCCCGTGACAACACACTGCACACACGAGGATGGCCCGAAAACATGGCCGAGTCTACCCGCACGGGCACC
>JAXIVJ010018640.1:0-22525 GCA_036785665.1 Chirona hameri
TAGGACTTCGCTCCAGAAATACCCATATATCTCAGAAACTGTGCTAGCTAGAAACAAACGGAAAAAATCGATCGCCAGCCATTTAAATTTGCAATCGCCAACGCATACTAAAATTTTATCTTAGGTCAATATTTGAGGGTCAAGAGGTCAAAAAAGGAAAAAATGCTGTTTTTTTGCCAAACCGTTCTTTGTTGATCACTTGTAACCTAATAACGCTAACGGAGGACTGTTCACGCCATTGTGTTTTTCTCGTCCAGGCCCTTTGAATGATATACATAGTAATCTTTACAGGTCAACTTAAAATATTGACCACAGGTCCCGTTACCTTAACCTGAGGTCAAGACCCAAATAGGTCATGTTGCATATAGGGAGACGTGTCTCGAAGAGACAAACACATTTCTGTCGGTTTTACTTCACTATCTTTATTATGTTGCGAGTTATTGACAAACAAGTGATGGTGAACTCAGATGACCTCAAATGACCCCACACTGAACAAAACTTACACTTGGATCATCAAGAACATCCTATAATAACATGATCCAGAAGTAATTGGACTAATATCATGCATATCCTTGAAATAAGAAGCATTTTAATATTTCCCCATTGACTTATTATGGAGAAGTGACGAAATTGGCCTGACCTTAGGTCACCGATATCAAAATTCCGAGACAAACGAATTACAAGTACTTATGCCCTCATGACACCCTGTAAGTTGCAAACTAATCGGTGAGAAACTCTGGCTTTGGCACAACAGCAAACGTTTTTGGAGGTGGGGTCACTTGACCGGGTCTGGTGACCTGACCTGAGATGACCCGAGGTCATTTTTTCAAAGTGTGTGCAATTGATGTCCTAACAGGTGTGCCAAAACCCAGCGGCGCTGCGCTCCGCCGTTTTTTCGCTATCTGAGAAAAACATGACGAGACGGAAATCACCCCCCCCCCCCCCCCCCCCCCCTGCAGTGCGCGGGTTAAGGGTGGGTCGAAACCCTCCTCCAGGGCGTGTAATTGTCAGAGGCCCTCCAGAGCCTCTGACAATTACACGCCCTATACACAAATGCAATGTATTTTTGTTATTTCTCGTAGTGCTTGTGCAAGGAGCATGAATATATTTGTTAATGTTTGTTTAATCGACCTTCTCCTTGAATGTACCAGAGTAAGAAATTAAACTTTGTTTTACATTTGCATTCGGACACAGCCCTTCATCAGATGTATTGCAATCGAAATAACACATCATTCACATACACGACACAAGAATAGACATTTAGCACAGCTCGTGAAAATCAGAGACTACATCCTCCACCCAGCCCAGCTGAAAACCTACCCGATTCATAAATAAATAAATGCGAATATATAATCATAAATGTATTCATAAATAAATAAATAAATACAACTAAACGAATTTTCAAGCGGACAGTACGGGATAAGTTGCCAGACAAGTGCATAGAGGAGCTAACTCCTAATCACAGCAGGACGCCGGTCTTCTATGGTCTGCCAAAAGACCATAAACCGCACGTCCCACTCAGGCCCGTGATAGCCACGTGCGGAGGTCCAACAGAGAAGACGTCATGGATGCTGGACAAATTCCTGCAACAACTTCTTCAGTTCGTCCCTCTGCATCTGGTAGCACTGATGACTTCCTTCAAAGACTGCAACGATTTTGGGGTGAGCGCTCTGTACCAGCCAATGCCATGTTCTTCAGCATAGATGTTGTGAATTTATACGGCAGTATCCCAGTGGACGAGGCAATAGAGGCAGTGCGCGAGGCTCTGATAAAGTACGAGGATAGGATAGACACAGCAGGGCAAAGTATCGATGATATATGTGACCTACTGCAGCACTGCCTGAAAAACAACATCTTTAGGTTTGGACATCAGTTTTACAAGCAAAAAGAGGGCGTAGCTATGGGGAATCCTGTCGCACCAGCTGTGGCTATCCTATATCTGGATCGCTTTGAGACACTAGCCTTAGACAGGGCGGTCTAAAACCAGATTTTTCGCCAGATGTATAGATGATTACGCTGGTGTCTGGCTGCATGGCAAAGATGCTCTAAACGACTTCGTCGCTTACCTAAACGGGATTGACGACATAATTCAGTTTACATGTGAAATGTCTGGGGAGGCGAAGGTTCGGTTTCAATGCTTGATACTCTGATCACTTTGTACACCAACGAAGGGAAGCGTTGGTGTCTGAACTGTACGTCAGTCTGAACTGTACGTCAAACCGAGCAATGCAGACATCATTTTGCACTATCGTTCAGCTCACCATAAGCACACTAAGCTGAACACCCTTCGATCTCAATATTGGAGAGCAATTAGGCTGTCTTCAGACGAAGACGCGAATAAAATAAGCTTAGGTAAGATATGGGATTTTTTCTCTCAAAGAATGGCTACCCGGCACATATTCTGAGGAGTGTTCAGAGACAGGTGAAGAGGTCGACAGGGACCCGCGGGGGCACAGGTGAGAGGAGGGGTGGAGCTGAGCGTGAGGCGGGTGCGAGAGGTGGGGAGCGGGGTGCGGGCCGGCCGGATCGTGAAGCTACTGGTGTCCTTTTGTTGCCTTATGTGGATGAAACGGTTTTATGTAAGGTGAAGCGGGTGGCACGGAACTCCGGTCTGAACGTAAACGTAGCCTCGTACACACCGGATACGCTAAAACGCAAATTAGTTCATTCTTCACTCACGGACCCGCCATGTCCTGCAGGCAACAGGACTTGCAACACTTGTAAAATGATAAAAAAGGTAGATGTACAGATAAAAATGTCGTATATGAGCTGACTTGCAGGCTGTGTAGGGCTTCTTATATTGGGGAATCCAAAAGACCTCTACGCCTTCGTTACAATGAACACTTGAGGTGCGCGGTAAATGAGACCAAGCTAACTCCGATAGGTGATCATTTTGAGTCATGCCACAAAGGAATCCCTAAGGCAGACAAACTTGCTGATCCTCCTTTAGAAGTTACAGTTTTGATGAAAACGAAAGACCACCCAGATAGGAAAATTGCTGAATCTCTGTGTATCAGAAACAAAAAACCGAGCTTGAACGAAAATATGTCATCGTGGCGCATTATCTCAGGATAAGAATGTTTTTTGTATGATTTTTTGGATGTGTTCGTCGTGATTTATATAGCTACTTGCTTAGAACAGTATATGTCATCGTGGCGTGTCATATCAGGATGGGAGTGCCATTTCGTGTGACTGCTTTAACAAAATTGTTCGTCTTTATTCTTTATTTATTGATATAGCTATTGGCTAACAACAATAATATGCTATCATGGAGCGTGATCTTAGGAATGTAATTTCGTGTGATTGATCTACCAAATGTTCGCCTTTATTTATGTATTTATTTATGAATCGGGTAGGTTTTCAACTGGGCTGGGTGGCGGATGTAGTCTCTGATTTTCACGAGCTGTGCTAAATGTCTATTCTTGTGTCGTGTATGTGAATGATGTGTTATTTCGATTGCAATACATCTGATGAAGGGCGGTGTCCGAATGCAAATGTCAAACAAAGTTTAATTTCTTACTTTGGTGCATTCAAGGAGAAGGTCGATTAAACAAACATTAACAAATGTATTTTTGTATTGAAATCTACACTTCATCCAAAACCTCTGTCACCCCTATAATCATGATTTATTCTGGAGCATCAACTGAAGGAAAACAGGCATGGTATCAAGGACAAATAGTATGGCAACCATGAGGCAAGAGACTCGCTGTCAGTCAGTAGCAGTCAGTTAGGTTAGGTGAGCTGGATCTAACGTATGATTCAGCATACAGACATTTTGCGCGATTAGAACCGAAGCGTTTTAGGTTTGACACGTTTGTCTACACCTTTTATGTCTAACATGTGTAGTACCCCCTGTTCGTTTGGTTGGGAAATAATGTGTTATTGCCTGCATCTAAACAGATTACAATAGGGCACTTTGCCCACTTATGGGGCAAGCCACCTCATGTGACAGGAAAAGTGGTCCCGTTGGAGAGGCCTCAACAGGACAAGAGGATTGGAGTAGGTATTTGGCCGAAGGGTAGTCCGTAAAGGGAAAGATTATGTCCCAATATATCTCTCGGGTCAATAATCCAATCGACATACAAGTCCGTATCAGTCCCGGACTGAGGGGTGTCAGTCAGTCAGTAGCACTCCCGGACTGAGGGGTATCAGTCAGTATCAGTCCCGGACTGAGGGATGTCAGTCAGTCAGTAGCAGACCCGGACTGAGGGATGTCAGTCAGTAGCAGTCCCGGACTGAGGGATGTCAGTCAGTCAGTAGCAGTCCCGGACTGAGGGGTGTCAGTCTGCCAGTAGCAGTCCCGGACTGAGGGGTGTCAGTCAGTCAGTAGCAGTCCCGGACTGAGGGGTGTCAGTCAGCATCAATCCCGGACTGAGGGGTGTCAGTCAGTCAGTAGCAGTCCCGGACTGAGGGGTGTCAGTCAATGGCAGTCCCGTACGGATAGGTGCCATTCAGTCAGTAGCAGTCCCGGACTGAGGGATGTCAGCCAGTCAGTAGTAGACCCGGACTGAGAGGTGTCAGTCAGTCAGTAGCGGTCCCGGACTGAGGGGTGTCAGTCAGTAGCAGTCCCGGACTGAGGGATGTCAGTCAGTAGCAGTCCCGGACTGAGGGGTGTCAGTCAGTATCAGTCCCGGACTTAGGGGTGTTAGTCAGTCAGTAGCAGTCCCGGACTGAGGGGTGTCAGTCAGTCAGTAGCAGTCCCAGACTGAGGGATGTCCGTCAGTAGCAGTCCCGGACTGAGGGGTGTCGGTCAGTCAGTAGTAGTCCCAGACTGAGGGGTGTCAGTCAGTCAGTAGCAGTCCCGGACTGAGGGATGTCAGTCAGTCAGTAGCAGTCCCGGACTGAGGGGTGTCAGTCAGTCAGGAGCAGTCCCGGACTAAGGGATGTCAGTCAGTAGCAGTCCCAGACTGGGGGTGTCAGTCAGTCAGTAGCAGTCCCGGACTGAGGGGTGTCAGTCAGTCAGTAGCAGTCCCGGACTGAGGGGTGTCAGTCAGTCAGTAGCAGTCCCGGACTGAGGGGTGTCAGTCAGTCAGTATCAGTCCCGGACTGAGGGATGTCAGTCAGTCAGTAGCAGTCCCGGACTGAGGGGTGTCAGTCAGTATCAGTCCCGGACTGAGGGGTGTCAGTCAGTCAGTAGCAGTCCCGGACCGAGGGATGTCAGTCAGTCAGTAGCAGTCCCGGACTGAGGGGTGTCAGTCAATGGCAATCCCGGACGGAGAGGTGTCAGTCAGTCAGTAGCAGTCCCGGACTGATGGATGTCAGCCAGTCAGTAGCAGTCCCGGACTGAGGGGTGTCAGTCAGTATCAGTCCCGGACTGAGGGGTGTCAGTCAGTCAGTAGCAGTCCCGGACTGAGGGGTGTCAGTAGCCGTCCCAGACTGAGGGATGTCAGTCAGTAGCAGTCCTGGACTGAGGGGTGTCAGTCATTCAGTAGCAGTCCCGGACTGAGGGATGTCAGTCAGTCAGTAGCAGTCCCGGTCTGAGGGATGTCAGTCAGTCAGTAGCAGTCCCGGACTGAGGGATGTCAGTCAGTAGCAGTCCCGGACTGAGGGGTATCAGTCAGTAGCAGTCCCGGACTGAGGGGTGTCAGTCAGTAGCAGTCCCGGACTGAGGAGTGTCAGTCAGTCAGTAGTAGTCCCAGACTGAGGGGTGTCAGTCAGTCAGTAGCAGTCCCGGACTGAGGGATGTCAGTCAGTCAGTAGCAGTCCCGGACTGAGGGGTGTCAGTCAGTAGCAGTCCCGGACTGAGGGTGTCAGTCAGTGGCAGTCCCGGACTGAGGGATGTCAGTTAGTAGCAGTCCCGGGCTGAGGGGTGTTAATCAGTCAGTAGCAGTCCCGGACTGAGGGGTGTCCGTCAGTATCAGTCCCGGACTGAGGGGTGTCAGTCAGTAGCAGTCCCGGACTGAGGGGTGTCAGTCAGTAGCAGTCCGGGACTGAGGGGTGTCAGTCAGTATCAGTCCCGGGCTGAGGGGTGTCAGTTAGTCAGTAGCAGTCCCGGACTGAGGGGTGTCAGTAGCAGTCCTGGACTGAGGGATGTCAGTCAGTAGCAGTCCCGGACTGAGGGGTGTCAGTCAGTATCAGTCCCGGGCTGAGGGGTATCAGTTAGTCAGTAGCAGTCCCGGACTGAGGGGTGTCAGTAGCAGTCCTGGACTGAGGGATGTCAGTCGGTAGCAGTCCCGGACTGAGGGGTGTCAGTCAGTATCAGTCCCGGACTGAGGGGTTTCAGACAGTAGCAGTCCCGGACTGAGGGGTGTCAGTCAGTAGCAGTCCCGGACTGAGGGATGTCAGTCAGTCAGTAGCAGTCCTGGACTGAGGGATGTCAGTCAGTAGCAGTCCCGGACTGAGGGGTGTCAGTCAGTCAGTAGCAGTCCCGGACTGAGGGATGTCAGTCAGTAGTAGTCCCGGACGGAGGGATGTCAGTCAGTCAATAGCAGTCCCGGACTGAGGGGTGTCAGTCAGTAGCAGTCCTGGACTGAGGGGTGTCAGTCAGTCAGTAGCAGTCCCGGACTGAGGGATGTCAGTCAGTCAGTAGCAGTCCTGGAATTCCGATGAAATTTCCGAAACTCTGGAAGGAAGCTAACATCTCGCCCATTTACAAGCGAAAGGGATCAGCATCAGATCCCCAAAACTACAGACCAATTAGCCTACTCTGTTGCCTCTCAAAAATTCTGGAAAAAATTGTATTTAAACATATTTATGATCATCTAACGAATAACTCCCTCCTTTATGATATGCAGAGCGGGTACAGGCCTCACCACAGCACACAATTGCAACTATCATACATGACGGACAGTCTCTATAAAGCCCTAGACAGACGACGCGACTTTACAGCAGTGTACTTGGACGTGACAAAATACTTTGACAGAATATGGCACGCTGGACTTTTATTCAAATGCGAACACGACTACTACATCACTGACTCACTGTTGGAATGGCTAAAATCTTACCTGACGGACCGCAGACACAAAGTTCGAGTAGGCGACGCCCTTTCGACTCCCGTGACGATAAATGCAGGATGCCCGCAAGGATCTATCCTCGGCCCACTTTTAGCACTTCTCTATCTCGACGGGCTTCCGGACCAATTGACAAACACGGCCCTCTTTTATGCTGACGACATTTCATTATACGCCTCTCATACCCCTGACACCATGACACAAGTCCAAGCCTCCCTTCAAAAGGACCTAGAAATCATCGAAAATTACGGACAACAGTGGGTCATAATATTTAGCGCATCTAAAACTTTCACTCAGACAATTTCCAAAAATAACCACCACGATTTACCCAAACTAAAGTTCTCAGGACAGCCGATTACCAAGACAGACACCCATAAACACTTAGGATTAATTCTTTCAAAAGATCTTCGATTCCAAAATCAAGTTAACGCTATTGTCAGGAAAATAAACATTGCCCTCAGTCCTCTATACCCCATAGCCAAATATCTGCCACGACAAGTACTCGATACAATTTTCAAGACGTACATACGACCTCACTTTGACTACTGCGACTGCATCTACGACGGCCACCTGACAATATCCGACGAATTACGACTAGAACGACTGCAAAACAGAGCTGCGAGACTGGTCACAAACACACTTCCAAGAACCTCAACAGACAAGCTACGACTCGAACTTGGATGGGACAGTCTCAAGACTAGACGTAAAATTCACAGGTTATTACTATTCGGACAGATAAAGAACAACACAATTTGTATACCAGAATATATTAGAAACATGATTCCCGAAACAAGACTAAAAGATACGAGACGAACTCTAAGAAATGCAAAGTTACTGACACTGCCACATTTCCGGACCTCCATGTATCAGAAAGCTTTCATCCCGAAGACATCCCAAAACTGGAACTCCCTGCCCCAATTTATCCAACGCTGGCAGGACCGGAAGCAGTTTAAACGCAGCATCACAACACTATACGCCACACCGCACCCTCCACACTATTTCACTTTAGGTACAAAACTAGGTAATACACTACACACACAGCTCAGACTGGGGATGTCAAGGCTAAATGCACATCAATATTCTATACAAAGAAACACGGACCCTGCATGTTCCTGTGGCCATAATCAGGAAAACACAAACCACTTCATTCTAGACTGCCCACGTTTCACTTCAGCAAGAACGGATCTTTTCAGACAGGTTTCATCACATCTCAATGTCGACTTTCAAACATTAACCAACACAATGAAAATAAATATACTCCTTCTGGGTCATAACACAACAAAAGACTCTACACTGTTAATCGCCAATGACTTCCAAAAATTCCTGCTTATTACTTGTCGCCTCTTGTAAACTAAATCCACGGATCTGCGCCGACATAATCATCCATGACTGACTCGCTTTCACCGGACAGAAAAGCTGGACTTCACTAAGCTGACCAGGTGGTGGTGCCGCGACTTAAGCTCTGGCTTTTGCACCATCACCTGGACAATCATTGTCATCATCCCATCATAGCAATAAATGTTGTTGTTGTTGTTGTTGTTGTTGTTGTTATGTCAGTCAGTAGCAGTCCCGGACTGAGGGGTGTTAGTCAGTAGTAGTCCCGGACTGAGGGGTGTCAGTCAGTAGCAGTCCCGGGCTGAGGGGTGTCAGTCAGTCTGTATCAGTCCCGGACTGAGGGGTGTCAGTCAGTCAGTAGCAGTCCCGGACTGAGGGATGTCAGTCAATCAGTAGCAGTCCCGGACTGAGGGGTGTCAGTCAGTCAGTAGCAGTCCCGGACTGAGGGATGTCAGTCAGTCAGTAGCAGTCCCGGACTGAGGGATATCAGTCAGTCAGTAGCAGTCCCGGACTGAGGGATGTCAGTCAGTCAGTAGCAGACCCGGACTGAGGGATGGCAGTCAGTCAGTAGCAGTCCCGGACTGCGGGATGTCAGTCAGTCAGTAGCAGTCCCGGACTGTGGAATGTCAGTCAGTCAGTAGCAGTCCCGGACTAAGGGGTGTCAGTCAGTAGCAGTCCCGGTCTGAGGGGTGTCAGTCAGTCAGTAGCAGTCCCGGACTGAGGGATGTCAGTCGGTAGCAGTCCCGGACTGAGGGGTGTCAGTCAGTATCAGTCCCGGGCTGAGGGGTGTCAGTCAGACAGTAGCAGTCCCGGACTGAGGGGTGTCAGTCAGTAGCAGTCCCGGACTGAGGGGTGTCAGTCAGTCAGTAGCAGTCCCGGACTGAGGGGTGTCAGTAGCAGTCCCAGACTGAGGGATGTCAGTCAGTAGCAGTCCTGGACTGAGGGGTGTCAGTCATTCAGTAGCAATCCCGGACTGAGGGATGTCAGTCAGTCCTGGACTGAAGGATGTCAGCCAGTAACAGTCCCGGACTGAGGGGTGTCAGTCAATGGCAGTCCCGGACAGAGAGGTGTCAGTCCGTCAGTAGCAGTCCCGGACTGAGGGATGTCAGTCAGTCAGTAGCAGTCCCGGACTGAGGGGTGTCAGTCAGTCAGTAGCAGTCCCGGACTGAGGAGTGTCAGTCATTAGCAGTCCCGGACTGAGAGGTGTCAGTCAGTATCAGTCCTGGACTGAGGGGTGTCAGTCAGTCAGTAGCAGTCCCGGACTGAGGGATGGCAGTCAGTCAGTAGCAGTCCCGGACTGAGGGGTGTCAGTCAATGGCAGTCCCGGACGGAGAGGTGTCAGTCAGTCAGTAGCAGTCCCGGACTGATGGATTTCAGTCAGTCAGTAGCAGTCCCGGACTAAGGGGTGTCAGTCAGTCAGTAGCAATCCCGGACTGAGGGGTGTCAGTCAGTAGCAGTCCCCGACTGAGGGGTATCATTCAGTCAGTAGCAGTCCCGGACTGAGGGGTGTCAGTCAGTATCAGTCCCAGACTGAGGGGTGTCAGTCAGTCAGTAGCAGTCCCGGACTGAGGGGTGTCAGTAGCCGTCCCAGACTGAATCATGTCAGTCAGTAGCAGTCCTGGACTGAGGGGTGTCAGTCAGTCAGTAGCAGTCCCGGTCTGAGGGATGTCAGTCAGTCAGTAGCAGTCCCGGACTGAGGAATGTCAGTCAGTAGCAGCCTCGGACTGAGGGGTGTCAGTCAGTATCAGTCCCGGACTGAGGGGTGTCAATCAGTCAGTAGCAGTCCTGGACTGAGGGGTGTCCGTCAGTATCAGTCCCGGACTGAGGGGTGTCAGTCAGCAGCAGTCCCGGACTGAGGGGTGTCAGTCAGTAGCAGTCCCGGACTGAGGGGTGTCAGTCAGTAGCAGTCCCGGACTGAGGTGTGTCAGTCAGTAGCAGTCCCGGATTGAGGGATGTCAGTCAGTAGCAGTCCCGGACTGAGGGGTGTCTATCAGTCAGTAGCAGTCCCGGACTGAGGGGTGTCCGTCAGTATCAGTCCCGGACTGAGGGGTGTCAGTCAGCAGCAGTCCCGGACTGAGGGGTGTCAGTCAGTAGAAGTCCGGGACTGCGGGGTGTGTCAGTCAGTATCAGTCCTGGGCTGAGGGATGTCAGTTAGTCAGTAGCAGTCCCGGACTGAGGGGTGTCAGTAGCAGTCCTGGACTGAGGGATGTCAGTCAGTAGCAGTCCCGGACTGAGGGGTGTCAGTAAGTATCAGTCCCGGGCTGAGGGGTGTCAGTTAGTCAGTAGCAGTCCCGGACTGAGAGGTGTCAGTAGCAGTCCTGGACTGATGGATGTCAGTCAGTAGCAGTCCCGGATTGAGGGGTGTCAGTCAGTAGCAGTCCCGGACTGAGGGGTTTCAGTCAGTAGCAGTCCCGGACTGAGGGGTGTCAGTCAGTAGCAGTCCCGGACTGAGAGATGTCAGTCAGTCAGTAGAAGTCCTGGACTGAGGGATGTCAGTCAGTAGCTGTCCCGGACTGAGGGGTGTCAGTCAGTCAGTAGCAGTCCCGGACTGAGGGATGTCAGTCAGTAGAAGTCCCGGACTGAGGGATGTCAGTCAGTCAATAGCAGTCCCGTACTGAGGGGTGTCAGTCAGTAGCAGTCCCGGACTGAGGAGTGTCAGTCAGTCAGTAGCAGTCCCGGACTGAGGGATGTCAGTCAGTCAGTAGCAGTCCCGGACTGAGGGGTGTCGGTCAGTAGCAGTCCCGGACTGAGGGGTGTCAGTCAGTCAGTATCAGTCCCGGACTGAGGGGTGTCAGTAGCAGTCCCGGACTGAGGGATGGCAGTCAGTAGCAGTCCCGGACTAAGGGGTGTCAGTCAGTATCAGTCCCGGACTGAGGGGTGTCAGTCAGTCAGTAGCAGTCCCGGACTGAGGGGTGTCAGTCAGTAGAAGTCCCGGACTGAGGGATGTCAGTCAGTCAGTAGCAGTCCCGGACTGAGGGGTTGCAGTCAGTCAGTAGCAGTCCCGGACTGAGGGATATCAGTCAGTCAGTAGCAGTCCCGGACTGAGGGATATCAGTCAGTCAGTAGCAATCCCGGACTGAGGGATTTCAGTCAGTCAGTAGCAGACCCGGACTGAGGGATGTCAGTCAGTCAGTAGCAGTCCCGGACTGAGGGATGCCAGTCAGTCAGTAGCAGTCCCGAACTAAGGGGTGTCAGTCAGTAGCAGTCCCGGTCTGAGGGGTGTCCGTCAGTCAGTAGCAGTCCCGGACTGAGGGATGTCAGTCAGTAGCAGTCCCGGACTGAGGGGTGTCAGTCAGTATCAGTCCCGGACTGAGGGGTGTCAGTCAGTCAGTAGCAGTCCCGGACTGAGGGGTGTCAGTCAGTAGCAGTCCCGGACTGAGGGGTGTCAGTCAGTCAGTAGCAGTCCCGGACTGAGGGGTGTCAGTCAGTAGCAGTCCCCGACTGAGGGGTATCATTCAGTCAGTAGCAGTCCCGGACTGAGGGATGTCAGTCAGTATCAGTCCCGGACTAAGGGGTGTCAGTCAGTAGCAGTCCCGGTCTGAGGGGTGTCAGTCAGTCAGTAGCAGTCCCGGACTGAGGGATGTCAGTCAGTAGCAGTCCCGGACTGAGGGGTGTCAGTCAGTATCAGTCCCGGGCTGAGGGGTGTCAGTCAGTATCAGTCCCGGACTGAGGGGTGTCAGTCAGTCAGTAGCAGTCCCGGACTGAGGGGTGTCAGTCAGTCAGTAGCAGTCCCGGACTGAGGGGTGCCAGTCAGTAGCAGTCCCCGATTGAGGGGTATCATTCAGTCAGTAGCAGTCCCGGAATGAGGGGTGTCAGTCAGTATCAGTCCCGGACTGAGGGGTGTCAGTCAGTCAGTAGCAGTCCCGGACTGAGGGGTGTCAGTAGCAGTCCCAGACTGAGGGATGTCAGTCAGTAGCAGTCCTGGACTGAGGGGTGTCAGTCAGTAGCAGTCCCGGACTGAGGGGTGTCAGTCAGTAGCAGTACCGGACTGAGGGATGTCAGTCAGTAGCAGTCCCGGACTGAAGAGTGTCAGTCAGTATCAGTCCCGGGCTGAGGGGTGTCGGTTAGTCAGTAGCAGTCCCGGACTGAGGGGTGTCAGTCAGTATCAGTCCCGGACTGAGGGGTATCATTCAGTCAGTAGCAGTCCCGGACTGAGGGATGTCAGTCAGTATCAGTCCCGGACTAAGGGGTGTCAGTCAGTAGCAGTCCCGGTCTGAGGGGTGTCAGTCAGTCAGTAGCAGTCCCGGACTGAGGGATGTCAGTCAGTATCAGTCCCGGACTCAGGGGTGTCAGTCAGTAGCAGTCCCGGACTGAGGGGTGTCAGTCAGTATCAGTCCCGGACTGAGGGATGGCAGTCAGTCAGTAGCAGTCCTGGACTGAAGGATGTCAGTCAGTAGCAGTCCCGGACTGAGGGGTGTCAGTCAGTCAGTAGCAGTCCCGGACTGAGGGATGTCAGTCAGTAGCAGTCCCGGACTGAGGGATGTCAGTCAGTCAGTAGAAGTCCCGGACTGAGGGGTGTCAGTCAGTAGCAGTCCCGGACTGAGGGGTGTCAGTCAGTCAGTAGCAGTCCCGGACTGAGGGATGTCAGTCAGTAGCAGTCCCGGACTGAGGGCTGTCAGTCAGTCAGTAGCAGTCCCGGACTGAGGGGTGTCAGTCAGTCAGTAGCAGTCCCGGACTGAGGGATGCCAGTCAGTCAGTAGCAGTCCCGGACTGAGGAATTTCAGTCAGTCAGTAGCAGTCCCGGACTGAGGGGTGTCAGTCAGTAGCAGTCCAGGACTGAGGGGTGTCAGTCAGTCAGTAGCAGTCCCGGACTGAGGGATGTCAGTCAGTAGCAGTCCCGGCCTGAGGAGTGTCAGTCAGTCAGTACCAGTCCCGGACTTAGGGGTGTCAGTCAGTCAGTGGCAGTCCCGGACTGAGGGGTGTCAGTCAGTCAGTAGCAGTCCCGGACTGAGGGGTGTCAGTCAGTCAGTAGCAGTCCAGGACTGAGGGGTGTCAGTTAGACAGTAACAGTCCCGAACTGAGGGGTGTCAGTCAGTCAGTAGCAGTCCTGGACTGAGGGGTGTCAGTCAGCAGCAGTCCCGGACTGAGGGGTGTCAGTAAGTCAGTAGCAGTCCCGGACTGAGGGGTGTCAGTCAGTAGCAGTCCGGGACTGAGGGATGTAAGTCAGTCAGTAGCAGTCCCGGACTGAGGGGTGTCAGTCAGTATCAGTCCCGGACTGAGGGGTGTCAGTCAGTCAGTAGCAGTCCCGGACTGAGGGATGTCAGTCAGTGGCAGGAGGTGCGGGCCGCCACCGACCCGCACACCTAGCCAGCGGCGCGGCGGAGCGGTGTGTCGGGTAAAAACCAGTGCTGCCGCCGCCGCCGCCGCCGGCCGCGCGGCGGGTCGCGGGGCACGGTCGCCACTCAGTCGACGCACGGACGTCGCCGGTGTAGTACACGCGTGGCAGCGGTGCGCCAGCTGTGTGTTGAGTGCGTCAGCTGTGTGTCGAGTGGGGCACGACTGTCGCCGCGCCTGAATGACAGTGCTGTAAACGGAGCTGTGAAAATGGACTCCAAAGTGGTCCGCGAGTTCCGGACGGAGCCGTTCGAGCACTACTATGACATATTCGAGGAACTCGGCAGGTAAGTCGGCTGTGACCAAGGCTGTGACAGGCGGCTTCCGTGGAAAACAGACATGCGACACTGTCATTTGACAACCAACAGCAAAAAAGATGTCCCTTGGTGTAGCTGATATGTTCTTTGTTCTCATATATCGCCTACCATGTTATGATTCATGCAGGTATATTCGGTCAAACATAAATATTCGAATGCATTGGGTTTGCTAGAACGTTTGATATGTTGAACAATTCGGTTAATCCGTTGTGCAGGTATGGACGAAGTACATTTCGTTTCTATAAAGGTCTTATTTCGCCACCTTTCTCATAAGTTCATCCTCAAATTCGTAAAGTTCACTAATAATCCAAAAATAAATTGATTCTGTAACAATTCACTAAGTTACGACTTTTGATCCCAAGATCGTTATAACAAATTTACCTAATTCGCCACCCTTTGCATTCGTTCGTCCTCAAATCCGTTTAAATTCACTAAAAGTCCAAACAAATTAATTGATTATGTAGCAATTCACTAAGTTATGACTTTTGATCCAAAGATCGTGACAATAAATTTACCTAATCATATCGATTTTTAGCCAGTGATGCATTATTTCAGTATTGCTACTGCCCTGCCCTGTCCGAAGCAATAGTCTGCTCAAGTCTGCTCTTTCGATTTCGACACAAACATCAAAATTAGATATCGTCCAAGTCGATTTCGTGATCAGGGGTCATGGACTACCTTACAGTAAATTGTGTTGGAGTTGTGCACTCGTATGCTCGCTGGGGCGAACGGAGACGAATAGTCTCAGTCACCCTCACCCCTCGGCAGTAGCTATCTCAATTTGTTAGGCATCAGCTATTCTCTCCCACAATCCCGGCTTAACTTAGTAATTATCAGAGTTTTGGCACCGATATGATTATGTCAGTGTTCAGCTGTACCAACAATATCCTGCCAGCCTGCGCAGTATATATCGGGTTGCAGTATTTGTGGTGGCAGGCAGACCTAGTGAATGTGAGACTGCAGCAGCTGTCCGCTTCACTGTGCAGTGACTTACTGGAACTCTCACTGGGCACACCCAACCCTGACTCCTGTTTGGCTTGGCACTTGGTCGACATCCACGTTAGTCTGCCTATTAATTGAAGAAAAATAGAAACGACATGGGCTATTTCACGAGATTCGATGAATCATACATTTTCCACATAAATATATAAAATATATGTCCAGATAAAATTGTCCGCATAGCTTCTCATTAGATATGACTTCAGAACTTCAGAGATTATGTTTTTTGTCCATTACGGCTGTTGAAACTCATATGAACTTAATGTTAAACATTGCTGTGGTTTCCCGATAATTGTGTCCCAAATATGATTTTCTAATCTCATTATTTATACATCACATTGGGACTGTGACTTGCTTGCGCTCATTTAAGCTAACTTGGCTCATCTTCGTTATTAGGTAGTCACCAACTGCAGTCTCCAACTACTCAGCACCCTCTACTTGGCTGCTCACCCTCTGACTGGCTGTCTTTTTGCGCCCGATAATGTCTTGAAGTATTAATACTGATTTGATATTCAACAAACCATCGGTTGCGATATCGATTAAAAATACAGTGTGAAATTGCATCAACCTATTTTAACACATGGCCATCATATATCCTTTGAAGTTAAAACCAGTGCATGTGCTACTGAGACTGTCGTTTCAAAACCGTCTACTCTTGACACACTTTCTTCAAGGTCGTTCGAAAACTGAAAGCCAGAGTAGCTTTACCAGCTCGGGTCACAGACCAGTGACTCATACTGTCCGCTAAACGTCTCATTTATTCGCATGCAACTAGTACAACATGTGATAACTCCAGTATCAGAGACGCATCCCTGTGTGCGGTCGTCACCCGTCACGTGCGCGTCACGTGACGGCACCCCGTCACCATCACCGCATGTCCTTCGTCCTCGTGCCCCACGCCGCCGGACCGCCAGCGAAGCACGTGTCGTGGCCGGCGGACGTTTTTCGGCTCGCAGCCCGTCGATAGCTGTGCTGATAAAGCCGTTTGTCGGCGAGACTATGGCTCCCGCCGAGCAGTGACGGTGCCAGGAGGTGTATCTGGGCAGTGCTGAGAGCTGCGGCCTATCCCGTGTGCAGTGGCAGTCGCCTTTTCTGGTTTGGGGGTTGAGGAGCGAAACTCCTCTCAGAGGACTGATTGAGGACAGCTCCTCTCAGAGGACTAGCTTGGCGAGGCGCCGTATGAACTGTGCGACGCTCCTGACGAAACTGAATCCGACGGATGGCAAACTGAACTCACTGACAATAGCCGTCTGAGCTTCAGCATGGACTTCAGCACCGCTGCTTCAGCATGGACTTCAGCACCGCTGACGTTCAGCTTCAGAACTGGATCTGTGCCCTTTGTATTAGCACACCACATGAGGCCAGCCCTGCATTGATGTGGTTCGAGCAGCAATGCTATGCAGCTTCAGCAGATGCCAAGATATCGATATGTCAACATTGCCTGTCATGTGGTAGGGCCCAGAGACCATCCCTTAAGGCTGCACTCTGACCATGCTGACGACGAACTGCAGTTCGGCAGGCCGACTCGAGTCCGGCCAAGCACCTCTGTCGGAGCACCACAGGTCGGGGGCGTACTCACGCTCGGAATGCTTTCCCTCGAGCGCAGCGCGATCCAGGGATGATTCGCGCTCATCGGTCATGTCGCCAAAGTCAACAATCTGAAGACGATGAGCTGTGATTCATTGGACCATTGGTATTTTTACAGAGTAGGTGCGACACGAATTGTCAGGGCATATTCTCGCATGATATTTGTAGGAGGGACGATTCCTTTGACCTCCAATGTGCCAGCGTCCTCACATGGCATCGGTATAAGGTGTTAGGTTGCGGAATACTGAATAACTCCCGGCAATGTAATTGTCATGAACATGCCATTGTTCAGAAGCTATCCCTGGGAAACTGTTGAATATCCCTGTGTCCAATTGCCCATGGAGTCGGCGTCTATCATTAGTCTGCCAAGCCAAGAGACGTATGGCACTACTCCAGAAATAGACGCTGTATGACAGCCATCACGAGCAGCCCCGCGTGGTGAATCACCATCTCGGCTCAAACGAGCTCCTTCCTGTGCAACATGTGCGAGGAGCTACACACACGCCTGTCCCGACCGCGTGAAGCAGCGTCATGGGGTAGCTGGTCACTCTCCACTGCGAGTGCAGCGACCGATGTTTGGAGTGCAGCTGTTGGTTTGCCGAGAGTGAGAGCGAGACGGAACACTGAGGAATAAATGTAGTTTGTCATTGTGAAACAATGCGGTCACGTCAGCGGATGGGAAAATATTTGAACAAAATCTGTACTAGATTGACCGTATGCCCTGTCGTGAGCGTAGTGCCCGCTGTGCTCGACCGATGAGAAACACTATGCCGATCGTGTAACACATCAGAGGCGAATAACTTGACGATGACTTTGATGCTGCCAACTCTCTGTCTGCGTTTCACTTCTTCTCATATTTCAAACTGGAACCGTTATAGCCGGGTACGATCGCAACAATAAAAACAGCCGCCAGACAAAATCATCACAATAAATAGTTGACCTTTCTCATGCCGTTCATTTGGGTTTGCATGTTAAATGTCCTATTCCACCGTGCAGGAAAGCAGTGCAGGAATAATCGTTTCCTGCACGATAGAAGCTCTTTCATTTAGCAGATCCTCTTCAGATCAAATTACACTTTAGAATAAACAAGTTTAAGAATAAATAGATATAATATAAGAATAAGAATAAGAAATAATAATAAGAATAAATAATTGATCATTTGGGACTAACGGTATGAGAAATACCGTTCTGAACATGCCTGTGGCATGACCAAGGCCGTATAAGAGCTCATGACTGCCAGTCTCGGTGTCAAAAATAATTTGGCACTCGACCTTCGGTCTCGTGCCAAATGGTTTTTAACACCCCGACTGACGTCATTTAGCAGCATCGTTCATAAATATATATATATTCCCCATCCAGCAGCTTAACCAAACCAACCTATATCACTTGGACAGGGTTTTAAATGCTGATGAGTGATGGTGGCTGTCGCGGTGACAGCCTGCCACGACTTTAGGGTTATTTTACATGATTTGTTCTCGTTTATTTTCCATATAGTCTACAATCATGTTGACCACTGGGCCAGGGCCGGTGTAGTTCAATTACAGACCATCGAGTTACCTAGATGGCTTGCCTTGGCTTCGCAAAACTGGCGTGTCCCACTGCCATACTTTACCAATGACATTCACTTACGGGACGATTAGAGTTGCAAAAGCCCGGCCCGATGAAGCACGTGACGATTAGAGTTGCAAAAGCGCGGCCCGATGAAGCACGGCACCAAGCCCGCCGGGTCTCGTGCCGCGCCTGAGATGCCTGTTTCACTGACGTGTCGAGCTTTCGCCGCACCTCATCATGACAAATCGCATGCACTCAGTTTACAACATGCGGTGCATGTGGCGTGCTGGACTGCACCCAAACCAATGCTCTGTCGTGTTTGTGTGGTGTACCACTTATAATATATGGTGATTGGTGTGGTACAATGCGTGGCTATATTTTTCCCCGCTTTTTTCCTTCAACTTAAACTGAAGACCAAATAATTATTTCCCTTCCAGCGTTATGAAATACAAGTCGTAATATAGCTTCATTGTTTCCCCCTCTATGGATTGTCCTAAAAAGCACATGTAAAGTATGTGCAAACTTAAGCCCTGAGACTGGAGATTTCGATATATATAAATGCCGTGTAACGTCTCGAGGATTTGGACCGGGTTTGTGTGAATGTGTTCACCGCGCATGATAATCCGGTCCACCACCGGTCCAAATTCACCGTTCATCTGCAGCTGGACCGGAAGCGGTGCGGTGCGGTGACGTTCCTGTCCCTCCCTGTGACGTCCCTGTCCCTCCCTGTGACGTCCCTGTCCCTTCCTGGGACGTCCCTGTCCCTGCCTGTGACGTCCCTGTCCCTCCCTGTGACGTCCCTGTCCCTTCCTGTGACGTCCCTGTCCCTCCCTGTGACGTCCCTGTCCCTCACTGTGACGTCCCTGTTCCTTCCTGTGACGTCCCTGTCCCTCCCTGTGACGTCCCTGTCCCTCCCTGTGACGTCCCTGTCCCTCCCTGTGACGTCCCTGTCCCTTCCTGTGGCGTCCCTGTCCCTCCCTGTGACGTCCCTGTCCCTCCCTGTGACGTCCCTGTCCCTCCCTGTGACGTCCCTGTCCCTCCCTGTGACGTCCCTGTCCCTCCCTGTGACGTCCCTGTCCCTCCCTGTGACGTCCCTGTCCCTCCCTGTGACGTCCCTGTCCCTCCCTGTGACGTCCCTGTCCCTCCCTGTGACGTCCCTGTCCCTCCCTGTGACGTCCCTGTCCCTCCCTGTGACGTCCCTGTCCCTCCCTGTGACGTCCCTGTCCCTCCCTGTGACGTCCATGTCCCTCCCTGTGACGTCCCTGTCCCTCCCTGTGACGTCCCTGTCCCTCCCTGTGACGTCCCTGTCCCTTCCTGTGACGTACCTGTCCCTCCCTGTGACGTCCCTGTTCCTTCCTGTGACGTCCCTGTCCCTGCCTGTGACGTCCCTGTCCCTCCCTGTGACGTCCCTGTTCCTTCCTGTGACGTCCCTGTCCCTGCCTGTGACGTCCCTGTCCCTTCACGTGACGTCCCTGTCCCTCCCTGTGACGTCCCTGTCCCTCCCTGTGACGTCCCTGTCCCTGCCTGTGACGTCCCTGTCCCTCCCTGTGACGTCCCTGTCCCTTCCTGTGACGTCCCTGTCCCTCCCTGTGACGTCCCTGTCCCTCCCTGTGACGTCCCTGTCCCTCCCTGTGACGTCCCTGTCCCTCCCTGTGACGTCCCTGTCCCTCCCTGTGACGTCCCTGTCCCTTCCTGTGACGTCCCTGTCCCTCCCTGTGACGTCCCTGTTCCTTCCTGTGACGTCCCTGTCCCTCCCTGTGACGTCCATGTCCCTTCCTGTGACGTCCCTGTCCCTCCCTGTGACGTCCCTGTCCCTCCCTGTGACGTCCCTGTCCCTCCCTGTGACGTCCCTGTCCCTTCCTGTGACGTCCCTGTTCCTTCCTGTGACGTCCCTGTCCCTCCCTGTGACGTCCCTGTCCCTCCCTGTGACGTCCCTGTCCCTCCCTGTGACGTCCCTGTCCCTTCCTGTGACGTCCCTGTCCCTCCCTGTGACGTCCCTGTTCCTTCCTGTGACGTCCCTGTCCCTGCCTGTGACGTCCCTGTCCCTTCACGTGACGTCCCTGTCCCTCCCTGTGACGTCCCTGTCCCTCCCTGTGACGTCCCTGTCCCTGCCTGTGACGTCCCTGTCCCTCCCTGTGACGTCCCTGTCCCTTCCTGTGACGTCCCTGTCCCTCCATGTGACGTCCCTGTCCCTCCCTGTGACGTCCCTGTCCCTCCCTGTGACGTCCCTGTCCCTCCCTGTGACGTCCCTGTCCCTCCCTGTGACGTCCCTGTCCCTCCCTGTGACGTCCCTGTTCCTTCCTGTGACGTCCCTGTCCCTCCCTGTGACGTCCCTGTCCCTTCCTGTGACGTCCCTGTCCCTCCCTGTGACGTCCCTGTCCCTTCCTGTGACGTCCCTGTCCCTCCCTGTGACGTCCCTGTTCCTTCCTGTGACGTCCCTGTCCCTGCCTGTGACGTCCCTGTCCATTCACGTGACGTCCCTGTCCCTCCCTGTGACGTCCCTGTCCCTGCCTGTGACGTCCCTGTCCCTTCATGTGACGTCAGTGGACCCTCTGTCTACCACGCCTGTCCGCCGCTCACAGCGTCGGTACCATGCAGCCAAACGGAACACGCCACTAGCGTCTTTTCACGGTCTGCATTGGTCGTGTGACGAGCTTTTTGGAGACGTGGGGGAGGGACACGGGGCCCATTTGTGCTCGTCAGTTGATCCGTTTGTGGTTGTTATATTTCAGTGTAGAAAGGATTCAATGAAGGGCTCTGAACATCACGGGGCCGTATAATCGTGATATATGTTGATCCGCAGACGGCTCGAACAGTCGTCTCACATACACACATACAGACGATCGAGTGGGTAGCTCTCACTGGGAGCAGCCACACATGAATAAACAGGCTCAGATAGCCGCTATCCGTCAGCAGGCCAATGAATAGTTTTACATGCGGTGTTTGATTATTTCGGAGTCCGCGGCAGATTGACGGCCGAGCGGTGGCTGCACCGCTCGCCGACTTCCCAGTCTCCAATTAATACAGACGCATACAGACATTAATACAGGTGGGATGCCCAACCCCATATAGCTCAGCGTGCGGAAAACTATACATTCTGGCATTGACAAATGTGCCAGATTTCTGACATGTTAGGCGTCAGGAGGCGCTTTAGTGGTGAATATACTGCGTTCAGGACCATTGTCGTGAAGTGTGAACTCAATAGCGTGGAATAGCGATCTGTTTTATTTGTATGTCATGCTGCGATGTATTTTAACATCGTATTTGCCTTTCCCATATAACTCTTATCTTTTGTGTCCGGAATACTTCGGCTAATGCCTCTTCTTTTTATTATGTGATTTTGTTTAAACGTGTATTTTGATATTTAGCAAATGATTTAGTCAGATCTTACGTGCCTCGTCCAGATTATGTTAACGTCTTGACATGCCCATTGACAAGGAGCGGTCATAAACCATTTTGAGATTCTGAGATGCGTGCATCATATGCAATCATGTCAAGAACGGCTTTTTACCATCCAGTGTGCCTCCAATCTACAAATATGGACCGCGTATCCTGTGGCGTATCATCAATATACAGATATGCACGCCGGGGAGATCGGAGTGTTCACAAGATCCGGGAGGGCGGACCATGCTGCTGAAGGGACTGGATGTGGCAGCCAGATATGATAACGTCACTAGTCATGGTCAGTGGCGGCGGAACGGTTCTGGGCAAGGGGAGGGGGACTTCGATTTCACTCCTCAGTCCAAATGTTATTGACCGGGGGTGGCGGGGGGGGGGGGATCGGGCCGTCAGCACCATCGTATTTTATCTAGTGTAAATTGGTGTTTGCTCAGGGGGTGGCATAGCCCCGTGTCCCTTCCCCTTGGCCAGGTCCCTGGTCGCGGCTAAATGAGCTTATATATATATATATATATATATATATATATATATATATATATATATATATATATATATATATATATATATATATATATATATATATATATATATATATATATATATATATATATATATATATATATATATATATATATATATATATATATATATATATATATATATATATATATATATATATATATATATATATATATATATATATATATATATATATATATATATATATATATATATATATATATATATATATATATATATATATATATATATATATATATATATATATATATATATATATATATATATATATATATATATATATATATATATATATATATATATATATATATATATATATATATATATATATATATATATATATATATATATATATATATATATATATATATATATATATATATATATATATATATATATATATATATATATATATATATATATATATATATATATATATATATATATATATATATATATATATATATATATATATATATATATATATATATATATATATATATATATATATAT
>JAXIVJ010018641.1:0-17500 GCA_036785665.1 Chirona hameri
CGGCAGCCCCGCACGCCGGGAGACCATCAGTGATTAGTCCCCAGGTAGAGCGGCCTCAGATAACGTCACGCATCACGGGCACGGCAAACACGGCGAGGCCAGGTAATCAGACCAACGTGAATACCGCGCCGAGAGAAGCACACACAGAACAAACTCAGGGCGGCCGGCGCCCGGCCCGATTCCGGGCCGAGTTTCACTTGAAAGAGATGTATAAGCAACAGAGACATGTCTACACGTGAAATACATCTGAGATAGTGTCAACCAGGTGAAGAGGGCGTTATCACACATTGCCAGGCGATGTGAAGGAGCCCCATCCACAGGTACCAGCCGCCCGCAACGGCCGCGGGACAGCAGTGAATCAGCGGTATCGGGCCGCTGTCACCCCTCCTCCAACGGGGTGCAATGACCGCTCTGTCGGCCACGCTGGGAACGCCGCAGCTAGCATGTTAGCGATATCGACAGCAGCCGATACTGATTGATGAATAGCAAGTGCTATGGAGGACTAGCTACAGTAGTGCACAGCATATATCGCCCAGCTCGTCACCACTCCACTCGTGACGGGTCACGTTCGATATACCGCAGCGGACCTCACGGCACGTTCGATATACCGCAGCGGTCCTCACGACACGTTCGATATACCGCAGCGGTCCTCACGACACGTTCGATATACCGCAGCGGTCCTCACGACACGTTCGATATACCGCAGCGGACCTCACGGCACGTTCGATATACCGCAGCGGACCTCTCACGCCACGTTCGATATACCGCAGCGGACCTCTCACGCCACGTTCGATATACCGCAGCGGACCTCACGGCACGTTCGATATACCGCAGCGGACCTCACGGCACGTTCTATATACCGCAGCGGACCTCTCACGCCACGTTCGATATACCGCAGCGGACCTCACGCCACGTTCGATATACCGCAGCGGTCCTCACGCCACGTTCGATATACCGCAGCGGAGGTCACGGCACGTTCGATATACCGCAGCGGACCTCACGCCACGTTCGATATACCGCAGCGGACCTCACGACACGTTCGATATACCGCAGCGGAGGTCACGGCACGTTTAACATCAGCTGAGCCCCATAACTCTCCAGTGAGCCTTCCTGTGCCCCCCCCCCCCCCCCCCCCACCCCCACCCCATCCCCAAGTCACGCGCAATGAAGCCCCATCCAGTTCCTCTCACTCCGTCAGCCCCTCGGTGTCCCCTGTCTCACCCGATGTTGGCCGGCGGCGCCACGTTGCTCTGGCTGTCGGCGCTGATGGCGTTCGTCTCGGCGGCCTGTCGCCGCAGTCTCTGCAGCGGTACGAGCCACAGGCCGGCCAGCGGCCGCTCATCGTACTGCAGCAGCGACGGTACACCTGCCAGACGGGGTCAGACGCGGGTCAGACGGGGTCAGATGGGGTCAGACGCGGGTCAGACGCAGGTCAGACGCAGGTCAAACGGGGTCAGATGCGGGTCAGACGAGTTCAGAGGCGGGTTAGACGGGGTCAGATGTTGGTCAGACGGGTCAGACGAGGTCATATACGGGTCAGACGAGGTCAGACACGGGTCAGACGAGGTCAGATGTGGGTCAGACGGCTGAGATGAGATAGATCAGGAGAGAGGGGCAATGTGGGGATGGATTGGTCGTGACCAATGAACCCGACACGCCAGACCAGGGTTTTCAGTCCGCGTTTGTTCCGGTCAGTAGGGTTCGGTCCAGGGACAATCTCCACTGGACGGCCAAAACCAGAAACAGGGCAAAGAACGGCAGACTCCACAATAGCCCCACCAAGCCAGGCCAGTTTCAGACAGACATGAGCGCTAGGTCAGGGTTCACTGTGAGCCGATTTTAAGTGAGATGAGTTCAGTTACGATGATGCGTTGTTGTGATTCCATAGCATGTGCCTAATGGCCATATCATACATATAGTTCACACATTTGTCTGTTGCTACTTGTTTTAACCCGTCTGTTTGGAGATGCTTGGAAGACATGCGAAGGCATTTACGACTTGACGTTCACAGAACGTGGGGTCCTTGCGTATCAGCTGAAGTCAGATCGGCCTATCAACGCCAGATAACAGTATTGTTCGGCTTACGTCATTCCACAATTTACACGTGCTGGTACTTGGACCCGCACTTGCTATTATGGTACACACTAACGTTGTTGTACACTCAAACGCGTGTTTCACGGCGAATGGAAAATCAATTAATTATAAATTCGAACCGTGTTACGGGGGCATCGAACTGCTGTATTGCAGCGCCGGCTCACCTTGCTAGAAGGCTCTTCATAAAGGAACATTTCTTGATTATTCGAGTTTGTTTTTCTTATACAAATCTTTAACCAAGATGAGCCAGCGCAGTAACAATGCAATTCGAAGCCCCTAGTAATGCGATTGGAGTGTATAATGAATTGCTTTCAATTCGCCGTGAAACACGTGTGATCCGATTTTTAGAGTGTAAAAAGACAGCGGCCATAGTGTAGCGTATATAGCAACTGCGGCACCCCGAACATAATAACACCGTGATGCTGTGTTGACTACAGATGTGTTGACACGAGGAGCCGGGCCAACAAGCTGTGTTAACGTGCTATTTGTGTGTTTTTAAGCATGTGTTAACACCATCAGCCAATGTTTTCATTTTGTGATGCTAATTATTTTTGTGTTTCTCATAATTTGTGCGCCTTTTATTTTGTGTAACACTATATTTTGTTCCCATTTTGGTGATACGTTAATTTTGTGTCATTCATTTTGTGTCATTTACATTCATTGTGTCTTTCGTTTGTGTTACAAATGCATCCTGTGTTCTTGGTTTGTGTAACACATTCTTCTTATGCTTTTCATTTGTGTTAACACAATTTCTCTGAGTTTCGATTACATACTTTTGAAATTAGCTGCCAAGTTTCTTTTTTATTATTGCTAGTTATGAACCCCAAATACCACTGTAACGGTGGTTACATTTCTTTGTGCTGGAACTACGGCTAAATTGTCCACCTCTCAGCACCTGAGCCCGGGCGGGCCCGGCCACGTTAGCACGAGTACCGTCGGCCATGTTTCAGGACGCAAAATCACTAGCCGGCCAGCCCCGCCGCCCAACAGTGGAGTAAACACGCCAGCTGGCCATTTTCACACATGCCACTTCGCACCGCTTCACCTCTAACACCACTGCCGGAAAAGCCAGTGCTCGACGGGCGGGACTGCGGGGCGATGGCCTTTTAACTCCACACTAACGAGGTGCGAATAAACTCGGAATGCCGGCCTGCTGAAAACGGTGACAGCCCGCGAGCAGACCGGGAGGGACCATCCACGACTCCAGACAGGGGAGGGGTACCCGCCGGAGGGAGGCCGATGTAGACGGAAGCAACGGCGAGTATTACAACAGAAGTGGAGCAGTCACGCCGTTAGGAGGGCCAGGATCAGTCGCGCCGTCAGGAGGGCCAGGATCAGTCGCGCCGTCAGGAGGGCCAGGATCAGTCGCGCCGTTAGGATGGCCAGGAGCAGTCGCGCCGTTAGGAGGGCTAGGAGCAGTCGCGCCGTCAGGAGGGCCAGGAGCAGTCCCGCCGTCAGGAGGGCCAGGA
Source organism: Chirona hameri (assembly GCA_036785665.1). Taxonomy (NCBI): domain Eukaryota; kingdom Metazoa; phylum Arthropoda; class Thecostraca; order Balanomorpha; family Balanidae; genus Chirona; species Chirona hameri. The sequence goes on from JAXIVJ010018641.1 coordinate 3,564, forward strand.
GCAGTCGCGCCGTCAGGAGGGCCAGGAGCAGTCGCGCCGTCAGGAGGGCCAGGAGCAGTCGCGTCGTCAGGAGGGCCAGGAGCAGTCGCGTCGTCAGGAGGGCCAGGAGCAGTCGCGCCGTCAGGAGGGCCAGGAGCAGTCGCGTCGTCAGGAGGGTCAGGAGCAGTCGCGCCGTCAGGGGAGACAGGAGCAGTCGCGTCGTCAGGAGGGCCAGGAGCAGTCGTGTCGTCAGGAGGGCCAGGAGCAGTCGCGCCGACAGGAGAGAGCCAGGAGCAGTCGCGTCGTCAGGAGGGCCAGGAGCAGTCGCGCCGTCAGGAGGGCCAGGAGCAGTCGCGCCGGCAGGAGAGAGCCAGGAGCAGTCGCGCCGTTAGGAGGGCCAGGAGCAGTCGCGCCGTTAGGAGGGCCAGGAGCAGTCGCGCCGTCAGGAGGGCCAGGAGCAGTCCCGCCGTCAGGAGGGCCAGGAGCAGTCGCGTCGTCAGGAGGGCCAGGAGCAGTCGCGCCGTCAGGGGAGACAGGAGCAGTCGCGCCGTCAGGAGGGCCAGGAGCAGTCGCGCCGTCAGGAGGGCCAGGAGCAGTCGCGCCGGCAGGAGAGAGCCAGGAGCAGTCGCGCCGTTAGGAGGGCCAGGAGCAGTCGCGCCGTTAGGAGGGCCAGGAGCAGTCGCGCCGTTAGGAGGGCCAGGAGCAGTCGCGCCGTTAGGAGGGCCAGGAGCAGTCGCGCCGTCAGGAGGGCCAGGAGCAGTCCCGCCGTCAGGAGGGCCAGGAGCAGTCGCGTCGTCAGGAGGGCCAGGAGCAGTCGCGCCGTCAGGGGAGACAGGAGCAGTCGCGCCGTCAGGGGAGACAGGAGCAGTCGCGCCGTCAGGAGGGCCAGGAGCAGTCGCGTCGTCAGGAGGGCCAGGAGCAGTCGCGCCGTCAGGGGAGACAGGAGCAGTCGCGCCGTCAGGAGGGCCAGGAGCAGTCGCGTCGTCAGGAGGGCCAGGAGCAGTCGCGCCGTCAGGGGAGACAGGAGCAGTCGCGCCGTCAGGAGGGCCAGGAGCAGTCGCGCCGTCAGGAGGGACAGGAGCAGTCGCGCCGTCAGGAGGGCCAGGAGCAGTCGCGCCGTCAGGGGAGACAGGAGCAGTCGCGCCGTCAGGAGGGCCAGGAGCAGTCGCGCCGTCAGGAGGGCCAGGAGCAGTCGCGCCGTCAGGAGGGCCAGGAGCAGTCGCGTCGTCAGGAGGGCCAGGAGCAGTCGCGCCGTCAGGAGGGTCAGGAGCAGTCGCGCCGTCAGGGGAGACAGGAGCAGTCGCGCCGTCAGGAGGGCCAGGAGCAGTCGCGCCGTCAGGAGGGCCAGGAGCAGTCGCGCCGTCAGGAGGGCCAGGAGCAGTCGCGCCGTCAGGAGGGCCAGGAGCAGTCGCGTCGTCAGGAGGGCCAGGAGCAGTCGCGCCGTCAGGAGGGCCAGGAGCAGTCGCGCCGTCAGGGGAGACAGGAGCAGTCGCGCCGTCAGGAGGGCCAGGAGCAGTCGCGCCGTCAGGAGGGCCAGGAGCAGTCGCGCCGTCAGGGGAGACAGGAGCAGTCGCGCCGTCAGGAGGGCCAGGAGCAGTCCCGCCGTCAGGAGGGCCAGGAGCAGTCGCGTCGTCAGGAGGGCCAGGAGCAGTCGCGCCGTCAGGAGGGCCAGGAGCAGTCGCGTCGTCAGGAGGGCCAGGATCAGTCCCGCCGTCAGGGGAGACAGGAGCAGTCCCGCCGTCAGGGGAGACAGGAGCAGTCGCGCCGTCAGGGGAGACAGGAGCAGTCCCGCCGTCAGGGGAGACAGGAGCAGTCGCGCCGTCAGGGGAGACAGGAGCAGTCCCGCCGTCAGGGGAGACAGGAGCAGTCGCGCCGTCAGGGGAGACAGGAGCAGTCGCGCCGTCAGGAGGGCCAGGAGCAGTCGCGTCGTCAGGGGAGACAGGAGCAGTCGCGCCGTCAGGAGGGCCAGGAGCAGTCGCGCCGTCAGGAGGGCCAGGATCAGTCGCGCCGTCAGGGGAGACAGGAGCAGTCGCGCCGTCAGGAGGGCCAGGAGCAGTCGCGCCGTCAGGGGAGACAGGAGCAGTCGCGCCGTCAGGAAGGCCAGGATCAGTGGCACCGGCAGGGGAGACAGGAGCAGTCGCGCCGGCAGGAGGGCCAGGAGCAGTCGCGCCGTCAGGGGAGACAGGAGCAGTCGCGCCGGCAGGAGGGCCAGGAGCAGTCGCGCCGTCAGGGGAGACAGGAGCAGTCGCGCCGTCAGGAGGGCCAGGAGCAGTCGCGCCGTCAGGGGAGACAGGAGCAGTCGCGCCGTCAGGAGGGCCAGGAGCAGTCGCGCCGTCAGGAGGGCCAGGAGCAGTCGCGCCGTCAGGAGGGCCAGGAGCAGTCGCGCCGTCAGGAGGGCCAGGAGCAGTCGCGCCGTCAGGAGGGCCAGGAGCAGTCGCGCCGTCAGGAGGGCCAGGATCAGTCGCGCCGTCAGGGGAGACAGGAGCAGTCGCGCCGTCAGGAGGGCCAGGAGCAGTCGCGCCGGCAGGAGAGAGCCAGGAGAGTTGCGCCGTCAGGAGGGCCAGGAGCAGTCGCGCCGTCAGGAGAGAGCCAGGAGCAGTCGCGCCGTCAGGAGGGCCAGGAGCAGTCGCGCCGTCAGGAGGGCCAGGAGCAGTCGCGCCGTCAGGAGGGCCAGGAGCAGTCGCGTCGTCAGGAGGGCCAGGAGCAGTCGCGTCGTCAGGGGAGACAGGAGCAGTCCCGCCGTCAGGAGGGCCAGGACAGTCGCGCCGTCAGGAGGGCCAGGAGCAGTCGCGTCGTCAGGGGAGACAGGAGCAGTCCCGCCGTCAGGAGGGCCAGGAGCAGTCGCGCCGTCAGGAGGGCCAGGAGCAGTCGCGTCGTCAGGGGAGACAGGAGCAGTCCCGCCGTCAGGAGGGCCAGGAGCAGTCGCGTCGTCAGGAGGGCCAGGATCAGTCGCGCCGTCAGGAGGGCCAGGATCAGTCGCGCCGTCAGGAGGGCCAGGAGCAGTCGCGCCGTCAGGAGGGCCAGGAGCAGTCGCGCCGTCAGGAGGGCCAGGAGCAGTGGCACCGGCAGGAGAGAGCCAGGAGCAGTCGCGCCGTCAGGGGAGACAGGAGCAGTCCCGCCGTCAGGAGGGCCAGGAGCAGTCGCGCCGTCAGGAGGGCCAGGAGCAGTCGCGCCGTCAGGAGGGCCAGGAGCAGTCGCGCCGTCAGGAGGGCCAGGAGCAGTCGCGTCGTCAGGGGAGACAGGAGCAGTCCCGCCGTCAGGAGGGCCAGGAGCAGTCGCGTCGTCAGGAGGGCCAGGATCAGTCCCGCCGTCAGGGGAGACAGGAGCAGTCGCGCCGTCAGGGGAGACAGGAGCAGTCGCGCCGTCAGGAGGGCCAGGAGCAGTCGCGCCGTCAGGAGGGCCAGGAGCAGTCGCGCCGTCAGGGGAGACAGGAGCAGTCGCGCCGTCAGGAGAGAGCCAGGAGAGTTGCGCTGAGAAGATCGGCGCCGGAGGTTGCGCCGGAGGGGTCGCGCCAGCAGTCGCGACGGGGACGGAGTCAATACAACATGCCCGGGAGGAGATAGAGGAGAGAGAGGGACGGAGAGTGGTGCTGGAGATACGCGCCGGACAAGTCGTGCAGGGCCATTGATATTCAACAGTGCAGTGATGTCAGCCCTTTGAGACTGATGGAGCGGCCCGGTGATTGACTGAGCGCTGAGACGGACGCCGCGGACCGGATGTCGGGGAGTCGGTTTTCAGCGCAGCTACCGGGCTTCATCTATCACAGTAAGGCCGCTGCTCATTCCCCAGCCCGCACAATATCCAAATATCCACAGCCAGTCGCCCTACGTCGCACCTAACGGTCCTGTGCTCCGATAGGCGATCTGGAGCGGTAGGGATCTCGGGCTGGGAAGACGGACCAGTCGACCCGGTCAGGATCTAGTGACCCGGGGAATGGATCTCTCCTTGAAGAGGGGAGGGGTGAAACGCGAGAATTGAGGAGGGACGGGGACGGGAGTCTAACGGACTGGTTAGCCACGCGGCCAGCCAGCAGAGGGGCGGTGAAAATATGTGTCAAGGAGGGATGTAAATAAGACAGTTCAGGCGCGTGACGTAGCTATTAATGTGACCTGTAACCGTACAGGTGGGATATATAATAAAGATGAAGGATTGCAGACACGGATGGGGCCATTGAACTGAACGGAGTGATGATCGAGAAGCCACAAGGCGTGATGGAGTCGGAACGGGTCTGGCGTGTCCGAGGAGCCGACTCCACAGAACGTATTCCGTTTTACGTAAATTGACGCCGTCTCATTTACAATAGGAGACGGGCCTTGGGTAATCATGAATGGATAGGAATGCTTGGCAAACTCTCGCGCCAATTATGCATCATTATTGATCTTCTTAACGATGTGGTTATATAAGACATTGGATAAATATTGTTTTAAACCTTTTATTTGATCGTACAATACCGCTTGCGAAATACCTCTTTCAGTTCACGGTTTGCAAAAATACGAAAGATCATCCCCAGCGTGAGATATGCAAATCGTTCTGCATTCGTCAGTTGCAATCCATCATGAACAAAATATCTCTTCCAGGCGCATCATATCATAAATGTTTAATTATTGCATCGAAATTTAAGTCAAAGTTGTAAACAATGCTTAGTTTTAATTATTTCGTTTAAATGTTTACGAGTCGATTGTCAAGCTCATTGTCAGTCAACACGTTGGATTTTAGAGTAGCTGCTGGCAAGCGATTGGTATGTCTAAAGTTTACTGTATAATGTATATGATAGTAAGCCGTGCTAAAAACCTATACAAACATTTCAATCATAAACTTAACTGCAACTGAACTTTTGTAAGGAGATATATAATTTTGTCCAATTATCTTACACCTAAATAAATTGTAATAAAGATAAAAGGTGATCTATGGCACTGGTCCCCCGAAGCAGTATCATGTCATTTAAGGATGACAGGTATTGACATCACAGCAATGGCCGCTGTAATATGACGCGACTGGGGTCCGTACCCGGCCGCCGAGGCCAAGCACATAGGGAGTGACCCGCGGACGGCGGCGGCGAGGGGTGCGGCGGCTAATTGACACCAGCTGGTATAACGAAGCGGCGGCGCAGGGGAGCCGCGCTCACTGGGAACGCCGTGAGAGAGGGGCGATGGACTTCTAGATGCTTTTCCAACAGTTTAGGTTATAGATGTTTTCGGTTGCATGGCATTTTACACGTGATTGTAGAAGAATGGGTAAAGATATGACAGGCCAGCCACTGAAACTAACTGGATTAGTACCTGTGATAACACTAGCGACGTTTACACACGCACATGCACACGCACACACACATACACGCACACGCACACGCACACGCACACGCACACGCACACGCACACGCACACGCACACACATACACACACACACACATATACACACACACACACACACACACGAACACATACATACACACACACACACACACACACGCACGCACGCACGCACGCACGCACGCACGCACGCACGCACGCACGCACGCACGCACGCACGCACGTACGCACGTACGCACACGCACGTACGCACACACACATACGCACGTATATACGCGCGCATATACACATCGGATAGGCGCTCGTGTACCCACCAGCGGGCGCACGTGCGTTTATGCAAGCACGAGAGCGTACAACACCCACCCGTTCATACGTACAACATACACTCGCATACGTACCTACCCACGCACATACATGCAGGCGGGCGTGTGATTTTACAAAGTCGAAACCCGGACATTGAACATGCGAGAGCGATCGGAGAATCAAGGAATGACAAGCTTCGATGATGACGATTTAATCCTAGCCGGGAAACGAGGTTGGTATGTGCTACACCCCTGTGTGTGCTGGACTCTGCTGATAACGGTTATTTCGCTGACGGATTTGGGTAATCGTCTAACGAGGGAGGTATGAGGGATATTAATGTCGGGCGCCCAGGATGAAACTACAAAATAAGTTGTTATGATAGTAGAACCGTTCTCGAGCGATGTTTAACCAGGAATTAACGCTGTAAAACGCCAGATGCTGTGGTGGCCAGTGGGGCTAGTGAGCGGGTAAGTCGGGCGAAGCTGAGGTGGGTTGGGCGAGGGATTGTACCGCAAGAGTGACGTGGTGATGGGCGTGGATTCGTGCCGCCCGAGAAAGAGATATTTAAGTCCATCGAGGAGGGCTTGCGAGGCATGCCGGGTAACAGATATTGTGTTGTTTGTGCCGCAATACGCCATACTTGTCCTCCCGACCCTCGGATGAAATTTGTAGGTCTTATGTCCATCATGGAATTCCCAGGTCGTACCGGGCGACCGGGGAATGATGTCGCGGAGGCACCATGACGTGCGGGAGCGTAGGACCAGTGGGGCACGGCGAGGCGACTGGGTATGTCCATCGCTATCGGCCAGGCAATTGCAATAAGTCGGCGTGCGAAAGCGGTCGCAATTTAGCCAAGTAGCCTGGTCGCGCGACCGCAGAGTTTTAATAGGTTGTGGAAACGGGTTAAGAAGAAGCGATTACGCGGCGCAGTAAGACGAGATGTTCTGGGGGTAAGAGAGTGGAGCCGTGGACCATGGAGGGTTGAGCGGCGGCCGAAACTACATCACAGGGCGGGACGGCGAAGGAGGAAATTATCGGGAGGATTAGAGAAGAAAAAAACGGGGAACCCCACCCGGTCAAGGTCTGTCACCCGTAATTAATAGCATCACTGGAGGGAAGTAGACGAAAGAGGGAGGGACCGGGCGTCAACCCGTGCATTTGGATTAGTGTTTGAAGGAAGGATAAATGGGAGCGAGAATCAATGACTGTATGCCAGAATAATCGATTAAGTTAAGTTCCAGTGGGAGAATTGACGCTTAGCAATTAATTGTATGTGAGAAACCTGTTAAGATCGGGGAGACAGTGGTGGGATTGTATTTTTTGGGGGTTGGGCCATGATGATTTTCTTGGCGGATCATGGGAACCGATATTGGGAAGGGACGCCGTGACGGATCATCTGTCGGGACATACTCTGGTAGGCTCTGTCGTGGGAGATCCTGTCCTAATGTCCACCATTCACCGAACTCCAAATACCATCTTGACATGCCTTATATCCGAGCAGTGAGAGACCTATATGTTGACTAACGAATGTTCAGCCTCTTCAAACAATTATTATTTACGAGGCCGGGCGAAGCGCAATTGCAACTGTTCGAAATTCATGTATATTTGCGGGTATTCCGAAAGACCACAAGAATAGCGGATCGTCGTTGCCGTAAATCGATACGTGAGGTCAAGATACCGCGCGCAAATTTTCGAAATGTTGCAAATTGTTGCAAAATGTTGCAATACGCTCTAAATATTGCAAATGAAGTCCTAAAGTGCTGATTTTAACGCCATTGCAATCCGCGGCCCGAACGGGTCTAGACGATAATTTTGACAGAAAATGGAAACTTTTGATTTTGTTTTGTTGCAATTGTTTAAATGATGCAATGTTGCAGAGCCTGATTGCACGCTACATTTGCTGTGGTTTAGAGGTTGGATGGCGATTGGCATGTGAGTTTGGTGCGCCTTGCCTACCAAGTCAATTCTGCATACACTGCAGCTGCCGCCCGCTAGGTTGTAATTTAACATATTTCGTGCAGACGATGTAAAACCTAAAGATATATTTGAAAGCAATTTTGAAATTTTATTTTTGTAATTGGGTACTTGTAGTTGTGGTTGTTTGAACTGATTAGTAGATTGTTAGTAGATTAGGATCAGGCAACGACATATAATTAAATATAAACTATTGATAGTATACTTGTATGTTTTTGCAATTTATATCTTACTGTATGTTGTTGAACCATTTTTTGAAACTATTGCTGAGAATGTCATAAGCAATGAATAATGCATCTAAAAGTTGGTGTGGGTTTTCCACACCAACTTTCAAGATGGTGTGGAGCTGTCCACACCAACCACATACAAAGTTCCGCCCATGAGTGATTCTGCGTCGATACTCTGAGGCCAATTTTTCCCATGCCAGATTTGGTTGGCGCCACTTCAGGCATAATCACCCCTGACTCGCTGCAGTTCAGTTTTGAGCTCATCGTAACAGTGTGCTCCTCACCTGCCAGGCAGGCGTCCACCAGGCCGTTGACAATGGCGGAGGTGATAGCAGCAGTGACGTCAGTGGAGCCAGCGGCCGGCCCCAGCAGCGCCGCACTCAGCACCATAAGCAGCAGCATGGCGTCGTGCCCTGATCACGGTCCAGGCGCAACTGACTGCAGCGCCGGGATGTGTCCGGTCGGAGGCTCTGAGCTTTATATATACGTGTCACCCGGGGCCAGCCACTGCACTTCTAACATGGAATTGTACAGCGATCAGCATTCCACGGGAGTCAGCACGACCAAAACAATTTGATGCAACGTCCAACAGATACCCATTCAATTTTTGCCATACAGAATCGGGCCGGGACGGTATTGCCAAAGTCACTGGCACCGTCCCGGCTTGGCCAGACGGGCCAGATAAACACAGGAGGGGTAGCAGAACCAATGTCGGACAGTGATTGGGTTGGGAATGGTCATTGTTTGTGTCAACATGGTCAAGTGTTGTATTGGTGTAAATAAATGATCAATATATACAAACGCAATTTTTCCAACATACTTTATTCTTACCAACATATCACAAAATTATGAGGGACATTTCTAGTCAAAAATCGCATGTAAAAGTTATGTAGTTTTTAAAACTTTCAGAACCTTTCAGAAACTTTTCAGCGAAATAATATTTCGTGAAAACGGCTAATGATGACAATCTATTTCAAATGTTTGCAACATGGACTCGCTGCTAATTGTATCCCTTCTGCACCTTGCCTCCTGCTTCACAATTAACTGAACCTTGATTCTATTTATGGTTAGTGAAACTCAATCAGACTTAATGGTTAATGGTGGGTTAGGTTACTGGTTAGTTTAGGTTATGGTACTTAAACTAACCTAATCCCGCCATTAGGTCTGATTGAGTAGTAAACAGGCATGCACCATTAAGTCTGATCAAGTAGTTAACAGGGTAACGGTGGGGCTGGCGTCACCGTCGCTGCAGGCAATAAAATCAAGGTTCAAGGTTACTATCACCGTTGTTGGTCTGGAGTCATGGGGAAGCTTTATGACGTACGCAATGACGACGACGCAATGAAACTGAGAACTTAACAGCAGTAATACTAGAAGCTGCATCCCAAGGAATCCCAACAAAGCCTATACATTTCCAACCTAAAGACACACCATGGATGACTAGTTACTTTAAACACAACATGAATAAGAGAGACAGACTGTTCCGACTTGCACACAAACGACAGACCTCCCGAGGACTGGGACCAATGGAGACGACAGAGGAACTATGTTTCATTGTTAAATAGACGGCAACGCGACCAACACATCCAGACTACAGCTAATAAACTTGTAGACCAGAAGCATGATTCTTTCAAATATCACAAGACACTTAAGACTCTTATAGGACGAAGAAAGGACTAATTATTCCACCTCTAGACACCCCGGACGGAGACACTTACTGACAAACAACAAAAACCTTAACAGCAATTTAATGACTTAAGGAAACTTAATGACAACTTTGCCTCACAGACACAACTAGGAGAAAGACCTTCACTACCAGACAAACACAGACGTGAGGCCGGTACCCGCTCGGAGTCAGATAACAGTTGAAGAGCAAGAGGTGCTTAAACTTTTTAATTCCCTAGACGTGCACAAATCAACTGGTCCAGACCAACTTTCTGCCAAGATACTAAAAATGTGCGCTCTTCTCATATATGAACCACTGACAAAACTCTTTAACAAGTCACTAAATACTGCAACATTTCCGAGCACTTGGAACTTGGAAGGTTGCCAACATTACTCCTATTTTCAAAAACAAGGACTCTGCCTCCAACCCTCAACTATCGTCCAATTAGCCTGCTCTCTTGCCTATAATTTTGTTTTTATAGAAAGAACTGTCTTCAATCACATTTACACCTTATGACTAATCAACTCTTGTCGGACAAGCAGAGCGGGTACCGGCCCCATCATAGCACTCAACTTCAACTGCACACGACACACAAGCTGTACAAATCACTGGACCAGGGACATGACTTTACAGCTGTATACCTCGACATCACTAAATACTTCGATAAAATCTGGCACGCAGGACTACTATATAAATGTCAAACTGACTTTTACATTACTGACAAAGTATGTGACTGGCTTAAATCATACTTGACAGACAGGCGACACAGGGTTAGGCTGGGGAACACGTACTCAACTTTACAAACAATAGACGCTGGCTGCCCACAGGGATCCATTATCGGGGGCGGGGCTTATCGGGGGCGGAGCCTCAGCTGGTGACCGCCGAACCGCAGGGGGACCGTGAACAAGGCCCTGACCTTTGATGACCTCTAGTGACCTCAATATTGATCTGAGCCTAAAATGATTAAAAAGATGTCGATTTGCCTTGCTTTGAGCTTTCCAACGCTGTCTTTCCCTTTTTCGTAACCTTTTTACTTCTCGAGCTAGACGGTATTTATTTCTCCCAAAATAGCATTAACTGCAATAGCGGAAGAGGCCGGTGCAGACACATGACGTCACGCTCTGACGTCATGATCACCTAGAATCGCCGGATGACTCTACCTCATATATATGGCCTTGCAACAGACCCACACAAACACTTAGGACTCACCCTGTCAACAGACCTCCGTTTCCACAACCATGATAACGAAATAATTCGCAGTCAACATTGCACTTAGCCCTCTCTACAAAGTTGCCTCCAAACTACCACGCCCAAGGCCCTATAAACTACCACGCCCTACTCTTACTACAGGGGGTGTCATGGCTATCTCCGTCAGGGTAATAGCACAACGGGTATAACAGTAAGGAATTTAACGCCCAAATTAATGAGACAAGATATAATTTTTCTTGTAATTGTTTGGTCTATTATAAATTGACAGTATTGTTTGATATCAATAACTTGTATTTCCATCGATTATATCTTCATTTAGTTAATTTAATTCCACCAAATATACGACGTAGTAGTCGAAGTAGTGTATATTTCAGTACATGTAGTGCAACTGTAGTGGAGTTGGAAGCGGTCACGAAAACTCAACTATAACGCGCGAAATACATTCGTTGTGCTTTTGTTTTGAGATATAAAAATACAAAAATGTAACGGAAGTTGGCCCGCATTCAGCCCAGATTCAGCACGGCCCACATTCGTGCTACCATATCTGAAGGAAAACTTTACCAGCCAAAATGTATTAAATATCCATCAAAAACGTTAAAAGGGAGCATCATTCGAAAGCCCTCGTCGCAACAAACACAGCCATACCCTTGGACTTTCCCTATCTTGCCCAGGAAACGTCCCAGACCCGTCCAAAAATGCAGTCACTCAAACTCACTGAGTTAGCGGGACGCGGCGATTTCAACCAAACTCAGGGAAATAAAAGAAGAGCACATGCCGGATCCGAAAATCATAGTCCCTATTCGTGACATTTTCAAATTTCACCCTCAGGGCCACTCAAGCTTGCAAAATTACCCCTTCTTCCATGTTAACATGCAGTCACTCAAACGATAATAAGTAACAGAAGAACGCACCAATTAGCTCAAGACTCCGCATACTCGTGTAGAAATGTCTTCCGCAAATTTACAGAAAGTGGCAATGTGTGACACTTAAAGGTACAGCCTCCAGAGGCTGTCAAGCTTTCCAGTTCTTTTCAATATATATATATATATATATATATATATATATATATATATATATATATATATATATATATATATATATATATATATATATATATATATATATATATATATATATATATATATTCGCTGAGGTAGCGGGACGCGGCGATTTCAACCAAACTCGGGGAAATAATAGAAGAGCACATGCCGGAACCGAAAATCATAGTCCCTATTCGTGAAATTTTCAAATTTGACCTTCAGGGCCACTCAAGCTTGCAAAATTACCCCTTCTCCCATGTTAACATGCAGTCACTCAAACGATAATAAGTAACAGAAGGACGCACCAATTAGTTCAAGACTCCGCATACTGGTGTAGAAATGTCTTCCGCAAATTTCCGGAAAGTGGCAATGTGTGACACTCAAAGGTACAGCTTCCAGAGGCTGTCAAGCTTTCCAGTTCTTGTCAATATATATATTCGCTGAGTTGGCGGGACGCGGTGATTTCAACCAAACTCAGAGAAATAATAGAACAGCACATGCCGGATCCGAAAATCATAGTCCCTATTCGTGACATTTTCAAATTTGACCTTCAGGGCCACTCAAGCTTGCAAAATTACCCCTTCTCCCATGTTAACACGCAGTCACTCAAACAATAATAAGTAACAGAAGGACGCACCAATTAGCTCAAGACTCCGCATACTCGTGTAGAAATGTCTTACGCAAATTTCCAGAAAGTGGCAATGTGTGACACTCAAAGGTACAGCCTCCAGAGGCCGTCAAGCTTTCCAGTTCTTTCCAATATATATATTCGCTGAGTTGGCGGGACGCGGCGATTTCAACCAAACTCAAGGAAATAATAGAACAGCACATGCCGGATCCGAAAATCATAGTCCCTATTCGTGACATTTTCAAATTTGACCTTCAGGGCCACTCAAGCTTGCAAAATTACCCCTTCTCCCATGTAAACATGCAGTCACTCAAACAATAATAAGTAACAGAAGGACGCACCAATTAGCTCAAGACTCCGCTTACTCGTGTAGAAATGTCTTCCGCAAATTTCCGGCAAGTGGCAATGTGTGACACTCAAAGGTACAGCCTCCAGAGGCTGTCAAGCTTTCCAGTTCTTTTCAGTATATATATATATTCGCTGAGTTGGCGGGACGCGGTGATTTCAACCAAACTCAAGGAAATAATAGAACAGCACATGCCGGATCCGAAAATCATGGTCCCTATTCGTGACATTTTCAAATTTGACCGTCAGGGCCACTCAAGCTTGCAAAATTACCCCTTCTCCCATGTTAACACGCAGTCACTCAAACGATAATAAGCAACAGAAGGACGCACCAATTAGCTCAAGACTCCGCATACTCGTGTAGAAATGTCTTCCGCAAACTTCCAGAAAGTGGCAATGTGTGACACTCAAAGGTACAGCCTCCAGAGGCCGTCAAGCTTTCCAGTTCTTTTCAATATATATATATATATATATATATATATATATATATATATATATATATATATATATATATATATATATATATATATATATATGTATATATATATATATATATATATATATATATATATATATATATATATATATATATATATATATATATATATATATATATATATATATATATATATATATATATATATATATATATATATATATATATTCGCTGAGCTGGCGGGACGCGGCGATTTCAACCAAAACTCAAGGAAATAATAGAACAGCACATGCCGGATCCGAAGATCATAGTCTCTATTCGTGACATTTTCCAATTTGACCTTCAGGGCCACTCAAGCTTGCAAAATTACCCCTTCTCCCATGTTAACATGCAGTCACTCAAACAATAATAAGTAACAGAAGGACGAACCAATTAGCTCAAGACTCCGCATGCTCGTGTAGAAATGTCTTCCGCAAATTTCCAGAAAGTGGCAATGTGTGACACTCAAAGGTACAGCCTCCAGAGGCTGTCAAGCTTTCCAGTTCTTTTCAATATATTGATTCGCTGAGGTGGCGGGACGCGGCGATTTCAACCAGACTCAAGGCAATAATAGAACAGCACATGCCGGATCTGAAAATCATAGTCCCTATTCGTGACATTTTCAAATTTGACCTTCAGGGCCACTCAACCTCGCAAAATTACCCCTTCTCCCATGTTAACATTCAGTCTTTCAAACGATAACAAGTAACAAAAGGACGCACCAATTAGCTCAAGACTCCGCATACTCGTGTATAAATATCTTCCGCAAATTTCCAGAAAGT
>JAXIVJ010018642.1:0-22518 GCA_036785665.1 Chirona hameri
ATCTGTATAAAATCCAAAACGGCATCGTTTTGGCCCACGCTGGATCGAATGGTGAAGAAATCGCCTGGATCGGTCTTATAGATTCGGAGCATGGGCTCGTCGGCAATTTTGCACTAAAGTCTAAAAGTGTTGGTCCCAATGTAGTCAACCTAGGGTTCGTTCGGAAGGCGCAAAATTTCGCGAAATATTTCGCGAAATTTATCATGGTCGTTCGGTAGGAATTTCGCGAAAAATTCGCCGGGTTCGCCGTATGTGCGTCATGTAGGTATCTAAACAATTATTTCATAACAATTATCTTTGGTTGGCAGCAATTATTTTGAGACTACTGTTGATCACAGATGACACAACAAATCAAGAATAAAAACCATCACCATTGGCCATTGTCATCACCACCAGGGCACCACTATAAGCAATTAAATATACAATTCATTATTAATAGGTCGACAAGTAGACATGATATGCATCTGGAAGCATGCCACATATTATAACACAGTTACCAATTATGAAAATCACATATTTCCATATATAACGGTGATTCTACACTTACCCCACCTCCTCCAAGTGGGCCGCCATCTTTGAAAACACCGCCGTGACATGCTCCGGCGATTCCACGTTATTTCGCGAAATCCCGCGCGAAATCCCTCGTTTCGTGCTCTCTGAACGGGTGTATATGGAAGCGGTTCAAAGTTGTAGCATTCAATGCTTGTACCATCCAAAACAGCACCATCCAACGCTTGCGATATCCAAATTTCGCCCGGGTAGGGGACATCGTCATCATCCAAGCTAGCAGCAGCTAAAATTGTGGTATCCAGCCACATACAAAGTAGTGGCAGCCAAAGCTTGCGACCTCCAAAAATAGAACACCGAGGACATCTATCTTCCGGGAACTATTGGTTCAAATATCGCCCGGTAGATGTCTCACCATAGCCAGTGGTTCGACGAAACGCTAGTTGAGCGACGTCCCTGGGACACGGTGGAATGGTTGTACAGTGGAACCCGTCATTGGCAGTGCCGCCGCCGCCACCCGCAGGGTCTCAGCCGACCGCCCGGCTGCGCCGGGCTGTGCGCCCTGGCGGTAGGTAGCCTTGCCTGCTGGCGGGGAGAAATGTTCGCTTCTGCTGAGCCATGGGAACCGTAGGAGTCCGTTGATTTCCTTCGTGTTTTAGCTGAGTGTGCATTGATCTGGGCATGATGATTTTAGTGAGTAGGTTTTCGGTACATATGGAGCTATCACTTTAGGGTGTTTAGCTGTTTTGCCACTTAACCCCTATTTGTAGCAGGCTCCTGGCTACCCCTATTTGTAACAGGGGGGGGGGGGGGGGGGCGGATCCCCCCGGATATCTCGAGATCTACTCGTCCGATTAAAAAAAATTGAACGGTGTTTGGGTTCCCCTCAACACAATCTACATTTATAAATAATACAAAATCTAAATTTTGGATAGAGGGGGGGGGGGGCAACAGGGGGGCAAAAAACTACAAATCTGAGTGGTATTTTTGATCCAACATAGCTTTCATGTTTATCGACCGATTTTAACACACCTAATAGGAATCGATAGAGATTGAATTGGAAATTGATATATGACGGTGACGTTTGAAAATTCAAAAATCATAGGCGTGGGCAGGTCACTCAATATGGAGGTGAAGTAAATGCGGAATAAAAACATTTTTTTGATGTTGTTTGTTTGATAAATGAAATGGTATGTGATTGTGACATTAGACAAAACAGTTATAAATCATATTTTTTGCCATAGGCGGTACCAGGTTAGTGAAAAAGGGAGGTCAAATTGGAAAAAAAAATATTAACCGCAGACAAGTTGCTACCCAGCACTATAAATATTTACTGATCGTAGATAGTTCCTTTTTGCATGTTGCACTTCATCATAGGCGTATCCAGGATCCAAACTGGGGCGGCGCAAGACCTTTTGATAAGTATATTATCCGCTATTATGATACTAACTAGTCAACAGTGACTATTTCACTTACAACTTCAATTAACATTGGTTACCCCCCTTTTTACCCTACCTGGAATCGCCTATTATCTCATAATCGCTAGTAGAGTAGCCTGTGGTGCGTGTTTCATCCGAAAACTGCAGTATGTTATGACATTGTACGTCCATGCCTCTTAGTTTCCTTGCAATAATATGACCCCCTTTCTTCCATTCCTGAGCGCGGTCTCTGTAAAAAAATGGACTTTATTCCCTTTTCTGGCCTCATATGTGCATATATCATTATAAGCTAACGTCTATTGCGCCGTTATCGCTGGCATATCGTCATCACCATGCCAGTCACCCCTCTTTTCATGTGCCTGAACACGCCCCTGAAACTCTATATGTAATAAATTATGCAAATAATGGAAGCAGAAACTATCTTTTACATCTTGATAGCTATAAATGCCCCTTGCATTGCTCTATTGGCTTCCCGCCAAGCATTGAATACTTCCTGGAAACCCCTCCCCCCTTTTTCAAGCCCCTGAAACCGCCTCTGCCATGCAATATTTATGATATTTCATTAACATCAACTAATTTGCACTTGTTGCAATCACCGTAAGCCGATGTAACTCCTTCATACTTGAAGCAGTTAGGAAGAAACCGTGAAGATCGCATTTCCGTATTATCGCCAAATGTCGCCTCCGAACCCACCCAAAACTGTGCCCTGAAACCGCCTCTGTTCAGGTTAGGAACTCAAAATTTTGACTCCAAATGTGGTATTCAATTCTATGAAAAGTCCCAAAATTTAATGGGCCTGCTCCCAGCCATTCTGGAGATATCTGCGAAAACCATGAGGGGGGGGGGCCGTAATCCGCCCCCCGTTACAAATAGGGTTAAAGGCAATAGGTCACTTTGAAAGTTGTCTTGAAATTGTGCTATACGGGGTATTTCGAGCTGAAAAGCAAATATGGCATTTGTTTGGACGATAGATGGGATGTCCGTCGAAAAATGAGCATGTTTCTCTTTTCTCCTTCATGGCCATAACAAAAATTGCGTGACAATTATGACGTCATGCATATGGTATAGCTTGGATATGGAAACTATTGCACACAATAACGACGGACTTTAGACATATATACGCAGGCTGCGTGTAACGTAAACAACCGTTGTGGGAATCCGAAACAAGTTTCGTGGAAATGAATCTTCTTTTAAAAGGGGCCACTAGTGCTGTGTCGAAATTACTTAACGTTTGGAGCTAATTGTTTCACACAACCCATTTTTCGATCTGCTCTACAAATCTGCTATCTCAGTTCAAAACTCCATGTTAAAGGTGAACTATTCCCTTTAATAAGCTGGAGTAGGGATCTTTGTACCTCGCTTAGATACGGTAAGTATATGTATGTACCTACAAACCAGTCAAACGTTCTCATTGGATAGGGAACCAAGCTGACGATTCTTCAACGTTCTTTTCCAATGTGAAGGAGCACTTTGTTTTTTTGTTTTGACCTCAGTTGACCCAAGATGACCTTGTAGGGGTCACTGAGCAACAGTTGCATAGGGTCATCAAGAATGGGCTATAGAAACATGATCCTGAAGTAATTGGTCTGATGTAATGCGTATTCTCTGAATGGGAGGCATTTTCATATCTTCATATTGACATATAATGGGGAGGTCACGGAATCGACCTGACCTTAGGTCACAGATATACGCAAATCTGCTGTCAATCAATATGCGATGTGTAGGTATTTAACCCTCGCCCGTGCAGCGTCCGATCAGTGCGTGACCGTGCAAGGGGGGGGGGGGGGATTGGTACGACCCCCCCAGCGTTTTCGCCCCTAATTGGGCTAGAGCTTCGATTAAAAAACGAGTGTGTTGCTTGTCAAGAGAGTAAGCCATTGATATCCGATTTTAAGGTCCTAGGTCATTAGATGACCTCTGAAGTCATGCCAATGACCCAAAATTCAACCAAATGGTAAATCCGTATCAAATTGAATTTAATCGAGCTAGAATCGCGAATGAGCATATCATTATGCTAAATGGATGCCAAATTTGAAATCAGCGTAACAAAATGTCATAGAAACTGCCAAATTCCAAAAGGTCATGTCGGGTCATGTCAGGTAATTTGAGGTCAGTGACCTCGGTTGATCTTTAGGGGCGATGATCCCAGTGGAACATATAATTATGTAAAATGGATCCCATATTTGAAATCAGCGTCACAAATCAGCGTCCTAGAAGCCAAGAAAAGTAATATGAGGTCATCGGATGTAAGTGACCCTCGGCTGGACTCTGAAAAGGTCAATGGAGGTCACAATCTCAGTGGAAACCACAACTGTCACCTGGAAACACCTGTGCATATGATCCTGAACGACAAACACTATGAAACTGCACAAGTTACAAGGATTAATACTACGGGACGCCAGTTGCGCCTGACATGACCTTGAAAAACAGGTCAAAGGTCACGGGTCATGTGACCTACAACTTTAGAAATTGCATAGTATGTGTCAAATTGTTCACCAGTACGGTACTGAAAGTTTCATCGTAATCGGTTGATATTTACGCGAGTTATTCCCGAAAAACCGAGGGGGTGGCATCAACCCCTGCACTGGCGAGGGTTAAGCCTAATTCAATTATGTGAGTTTAAAACTGCTCGGACAAACACTGTTTGCCTGTGCACGACCGTTATTTTTTACGAGATTGGGTCACTTAATGCAACCTGGTGACCTGACCTGAAGTGACCCGAAGTAAAACCAATATTGCAAAATGTGGTTCATTGAAGCCGTAACAGGTGCATGACAATTTGTTACAAAGACTAAGACAGAAAATCTGACAACAGGTTATCACGATCGATCAGTAAGCTGTTTGAACAGAAGTGCATCAACATATTATAACAATGTCAAACAGCACACCAATCGTTTTTGCGCTATTTAAAGGAATTATACGGGGTTTTCCCAGAATAAATGAGTTGCATAGTACTTACTTATAAAAGTGGTAGAAGTCCCACGCTAGCCACATTTTTTCAGGAAATGTCAGGAAATTAATAAAGCAATATTTGAAAAATAAACTTGTTTTGTTCCAACAACACCTGTTACCTAGTTTTTCCCATAAAATTCTATATTTTTTCATGATTTTTCATGCCGATACGCCACCTCCAAATTATCAACGCTATAGGCCAGAGATAAGAAAACCACAAAACCCGAACGAACAGTGTGTAGTAATAAAGAGTCCCGTAAGTTTTGAATTGCATAATCATTTTGTGATCCAGTGTAGGACTTGCAGATAATTATAAACTATAAAATTGATTGCTGCAGATTCTAAGATGACAAATGTGGAGGACAGTAATGCCGATCAAGTACTCTTTATCTGATGCAAATCTCAAAAAACGCCAAAGTTTTAATGCTGATAATTACTGAAATAATAGACTAAATGGCGCATTGTGGTCCCTGTTATATGTCTTAAACGTGTTTAAAGCTCATTCAACTGCAAAAAAGTGCATTTCTCTTCAGGACGGAAACCCGTATAATCCCTTTAATGAGACAGTGCGTATTTCTCAGAAAAACCGGCTTACGTACCTATACTCAAATACACAATGCTTCCTGCTCGATAGAGACTGGTAAAGTTTTGTAATCATGCCGCTTGTTGCCAGTCCAATATGGGACCAGTAGAATACAACTAACACGCACTGAATCGGATCCAACGACCACCGTCGTCACATGGGTGCTCAAAATGTTCGCGTTTAAGCCGGCGATCCACTAATAAAACGTCTCTTGGGTTGGTTTTAAGGTAGTCAATTTTGGTTTTGCGCGCTGTCTCTGGCCGACGTAAATTCGACCACATATCGGACGTGCGAGATGCACTGGGCTGGCTCACCGCCCGGCAACTGTACGAACTTCTATCTCTCCACCTTCTTCACAAATTTCCCAGCTTCCCAGCTTTCGGCCAATTCTGAACTTCGTTCCAGAAGCACCCGCCAGGACGCTGATTTGGCCCTCCGCGCGTGAGAACTACAACCGGCAAGTGTCGCTTTTTATATAGTACGGTGAGTGCAGCGTACAACACCCTGTCTCGGGACATTCGTGACGTCTTTACCGTCATTTAAACGTAAAGTTGGCACTCTTTTACATGACATCTGATGTGCTGTGCTGGATGTGTGTTGCTTGCGATCGTGTATTGTGTGTGTTTTGTTGTTATACTCAGTGTACGCATGTGTGTCGTTTTTAACATGTATCTCATCTTTAACCCTGACACGACGCTCAGAATAGCCGGTTGTATGTATCGGAGAGTGTTTTTACCGTAAATACAGTTTGAAGCTGTAAAATGGCATCGGTTTCTCGAGGACTAACAAAACTCGTGATTCCGCCCTCCCTTCCCGCCGAATTCTGGTAGCCGTTAGGTGTTTGGTGAAAGATAAATATGAAGTGATGATGTGAGGGCGGCAGGACCCGGGGCGGCGGGTATCACATTACACCGTGGGAGAACGCGCCGTCCGTGTCGCGACGCGCCGAGCGTCGCCGTACTATGGATCGTCCATATATTACGTAACGCTTTCTTCGGCAATATTCAACACCCTGTTGAATATTGCCGTTTTAATGTAACGCTTCCTAACGTTTCGACTGAGCCCCGTATATAATTAAGTAGCGCAAACATGTTTGAAGTTCGAACCCCCCTCCCCCTAGCCTCTGTAAAACATACAAAATCATGCTTAATGTAGCATGAACATCGTCGTGGCGGTCAATATCTTGAATTCCAGACCCTGTGCTAGTCACTCGTATAGGCTTTGTATGATTCTGTTATTGTTTCCGTTTAAGGTTCATTTTAATTGTCCAGCTTTACGATAACACCCGTGCGACCCCCTCCAGCTATGTAATATATGTGTATATATTCATATACAGACAATTATGGCATACATGACACAGGAAAGTAAACACATAGGCGGACGCGTTTCGATTCACGTTCGAAATGTCAGTAAACTACCGAATTCCATTTATAGATGTATGTAATGATGTATTCTTCACCTTCAATGCAACCACCGGCAGGAACCAAACAGTACGACAGGGCCCGTTCAGCGCCGCCCCACAAACCAGACTACCCCGGCTCTCACGGCTCCCTCCGATCTCACTTCGTCCCCCGCCCGACATATGACTTATAACAGGACAGCTGCAGCCGTCACGGGAGGCTGCGGCCAGGACCGTCACGGGCCGCCAACATGGGCAGTTAAGGTGATGCATGGGAACGGCACCTGTTGCCGTTCCCATGCGACGCAGACGACTGAACCTCACACGACAGTGTGAGGCCACACATACATCACGGCCACACATACATCATGACACACTGAACTATTTACTACACATCCCCCTGATTTTCAAGAATCACAACGCTACGCACACACCCACTTACACACGAGGCACACATACACACCCTAAATCAAACTCACAACGAACTTACGCCAGTTACAGGTACCACACATTTGTCCACTCTCACCCGTCTCCTACTTCATCTATCATGTCCACAGGCACGCTGAAACCATACAATTGCTCCGGCGGCTGACGCGCGCGCGTGCTCCGACGGACAGTAGTGCTCTCATCCGCACTGTCTCCCGACGGCCCCGGCGGCTCGGCGACCGCTGAATCGTTTCCAGCTGCGTCCCGAGCGTCACTCTCAGCCGCGTGATTTATGATCGGTGTACCCTCGTACCCTAGTGCGATGTCCGAATCACTGTCACTGTCACTGCCGCCCGTGTCCACTGACTGAGCTGTCGGTGGAGCCGCGCCCTGGCGATGCCGCACGCTGCGGACATGCCACGGCACACCGTCCACTTCCACCTGCTGGGGGGACACGACTCTCGTCACAGCACCGCGGCGCGACACGTCTGTGCATCGAGTTGGTGTACCGCGGCAGCGAACCCAGACAAGGTCACCGACCTTGAAACGCTCGCCCCGCTCACGCACCTCGTCGGGGGCGGGTGGCGGCCGGCGACCGACGCTGAGCGGCTCGGCCATGGGCAGATCGCGACCTGCCCTGCAGAACACTGCAGCCGCCGGAGCCGTGGCAGCGTCCCGCCCGTCGCGGGGCGTCATGTTGTAGCGGTGGACAGCCTCAGCGATCGTGCTGCCCTGCCTCGCCGCCATCACCTTGATGGTACGGTGGTTCCGCTCGACGATGCCGTTCCCGCTGGCCTCATGCACAGCACGGAAGTGCATTGTAATGCCCCACCGCGTCATCAGAGCTGCCATGTGGTGGCCACGGAACTCGCGGGCGTTGTCGGTTAGTAGCTCGGCGGGTGCTCCTCGTTCCAGGAAGATGTCCTCTAGTTTCTGCGCGATTTCCACTGCCTCGGCGCGGTGCAGGGCCCGCCAGATGCAGCATCGTGACGGCCCGCAGTCGATCAGCGAGAGGTATCCGCGGCCGGCATATTTCACGACGTCCATCGCCAGCCGCTCCCATGTGAGTGGTACGTCAAGCGATCCCGGCTGCCAGCGGACAGGCGCAGGATCGATCGACTGGCAGGCATTGCACTGTCGGATGATATTGCGTACCATTGTCCGAGTCACTTTCGGGCCGATCTCTCTCCGCACGTACCAGAGAGTGCGCGCAATTCCCTGGTGCCCAGTCGTCTCGTGGATGCGGCGGGCATGCGCCAGGTCTGCCTCGAGGTCCTCACTGTCGTCACCGTCGGACAGGTCACGGTCACCGGCAGCTGCCACATGCTGGCTGAGATCCCTTTCGGCTTGAGTCCAACTCTTGGGGACGCGGGTGAGCACGTCCGCTGGGTTGTCTGCGGACCGCACCAGTCCGATTGTGATGGAGAGTTGCAGCTCTTCCACCAACTGCTTGATGATGTCGATGCGCCGGCGGATCAGCAGTCCTCCGTGTGCTTTGGTCCGCAGTCGGGCGCGGCCGCTCAGAGCATCGTCGATCCACCGATGGACCGTGGCCGAGTCAGTACGGAGGTCGATGACCTTGATTCCCCATGCGACTGCCATGTTGATGCCACTGAGCGCCGCGTCCAGCTCTGCCATGTTGATATGCATGGCGGCTTTTGACTCCGCCCGCAGCCAGCTTGCATCCTCCACCGTGCCGCCGCCCGGGTCCACCAGGATGACGCCGTTGGCGATGGAGCTGGCATCGGTCCAGACGATGAGCCGGTCACCTGTCAGCCGCCACGGACCCCGCGCCGGATCCGACTCCTGGAGCTGCTGCACGACATGCTGGATCTGCACCTGCAGCGCCGGGTCTTCCGTGCTGTCGTCCCATCCCACAGTCAGTTTGTTGACGCGTCGCTTCAGCCACGCAGCAGCTGGTCGAAGCCATCCCGCCACAGGTACGTGCGCCACGAGCCGACCACACCAGGCGAACAGCGCCCGCCGCGTGACCTTGGCAGGCGCCGCGGGTATCTCGCAGTCACGCTGCCAGCGCAGCTCGCCGCCGCAGGCGCTGACCCGCAGGCCGAGCAGCCTGGCACCGTCTGCTGCCCGCTCTGGTGGCTTGCACTCCAGGCCATACTGCGCGAAGTGTTGCACGACCTCCTCTGCGCTCACGACATCCTCGTCAACCAGTAGGTCATCAACATACGGCAGAACACCACGCTGCATCCGCTCGTCTCGCTCAAGGACAGCCCGCACCACTGCCTTCATCACAAGCGGCGCCACATTCAGACCGAACCCGAGGCGCGTGAGACAGTACCTCTGTCCTCTGACCTTGACCGTCTGATACGGCCACAGCCGCCGCTCCAGCCGGAGCTGGAGATAGGCTTTTCGCAGGTCGACGACAGCCACGCGACTTCCGTGCCGCCGCCACCTGCGCAGCTGGTCAGCGCACACGTCTGCATCTGCAGTATGAGCTGTCACGTACCCGTTGAGCTCGCGGTAGTCCAGCACCGGCCGCACCTTATTCGGCTGCTGAACTGCCATCAGCGGCAGCAGCCCACGCGGCGGCCCGTCCGTGAACTCATCATACACCCGCAGCCAACCGTTGGCGATCCACTCACTGATCTCGGCATCAAATTCCTGCCGCGCCGCAGACGGCACCGTGTACTGAGCCACGTGGTTGTGCAAGCACTCAGGGCCGTCACCTACAGCCCACTTCCACGCGACCGTCCATTCACCGCTGTCTGGGCTAAACTCTGCCGTGAAGTCTGCGGCATCCACAGTCACGCCCTCACCACGTGTCACACCTGTCACAGTCACGCCCTGTCCACGTGTCATACCTGCCGCCACACGGAACGATACATCCGTTGGCGTCCGCAGGCTGACACCGCCCAGGGCCGTGATTCCCGACATGCCGAGCACGAGATCCATCCCCAGCGGACGGTCCGGAACAACCAGGGCTGCCAGCATCACTCGCTTGCCCTCACAGTCAACTGCAACATTTGCAACACCTTTGCATCGGAGCGTTCCTCCGTTGACCGTCGTCATCGTCACTGACCGTGGTACCCACTGTTCACAGCAGCCTTCGTAAATGAGCGTGTCGGTGCAGCCGGTATCGACCAGAGCACGGCACACGCGCTCATTAACACGAAGGCTGACCACGGGGAGAGCGCGCTCTACTGCCCGGGAGACTGCGCTGGCGCTAACGTAGCTCCGGGGGCGTTTCCCGACCCTCGGGGGCATGCCGCTATCATGTGATTGGTGTCACCGCACATCCAACAGCGCCGGACGGAGGAGGGCCGCCTCGGCTGTTGCCGCTGACCACCACTGAGCTGCTGCCGCTGACCTCCGTGAGCCGCCGCCACCGCCGCCTGCACCGGCTCATTTCCTAGCACGGCGCGAGCGCGGGCGAGGACGCTGGCCAGGTCGAGCTTCTCCGCCCTAGCTCCCGCGCGGACGGTGTCACTGACAGCAGCCGGTAGTCCGTTGACGAATGCGGCCGCGAGCTGTCGATCCGTCGCGCCACCGAACAGGTCAGCGTAGCGGCGGAGACTGGCGAGATACACGTCGACGCTCTCACCTGGCTGCAACGTGCGTGCCATAAACGCCGCGTGCGCCGCGAAGTCGTCCAGACCGAACGCCGTGTAGAGCGAGTCTCGCACAGCATCTGCTGAGCGGCGGTCCTCCGCGGGCAGCTGTGACCAGACCGCAAAAGCACCGCCTTTCAGTCGCATGGGCAGAACCTCCGCCACCGACACACCGCGATACTCGCAGAGCAGCGACGCCTGGGTGTACCACTCAACGACATCACCTGTGCCGTCGAATGTGTCGATGAGGCGGGCGTCGAGTCTGGCTCCCCTCACTTCCTCTTCAGATCCGAGTCTGGCTCCCGTCACTGCCTCTTCAGATCCCTGCACACTAATCTTGTGCGTTGCTTCCATGGTGCCGAAATAGCTTGTAATGATGTATTCTTCACCTTCAATGCAACCACCGGCAGGAACCAAACAGTACGACAGGGCCCGTTCAGCGCCGCCCCACAAACCAGACTACCCCGGCTCTCACGGCTCCCTCCGATCTCACTTCGTCCCCCGCCCGACATATGACTTATAACAGGACAGCTGCAGCCGTCACGGGAGGCTGCGGCCAGGACCGTCACGGGCCGCCAACATGGGCAGTTAAGGTGATGCATGGGAACGGCACCTGTTGCCGTTCCCATGCGACGCAGACGACTGGACCTCACACGACAGTGTGAGGCCACACATACATCACGGCCACACATACATCATGACACACTGAACTATTTACTACAATGTAACAGTTGATGCTTCAAGTAAAACAATCGTTACCTCGGTTTACAGGAAACCCACTGATATTGGTAGATGTCTTAAAAGGATTATACGGGTTTCCGTCCTGAAAGTAAATGCACTCTTTTACAGTTGTATGAGCTTTAAACACATTTAAGACATATAACAGGGACCTCAATGCTCATTTAGTCCATTATTTCAGAAATTATCAGCGTTAAAACTTGGGCGTTTTTCGAGACTAGTATCAGATAACGAGTACTTGATCGGCACTACTGTCCACCAGTTTTATCTTAAGATCAATTTGAGAGTTTTGAATTATCTGCAAGTCCTACACTGGATCACAAAATTATTATGCAATTCAAAACTGACGGGACTTTGTATTACTACACACTGTTCGTTGAGGTTTTGTGTTTTTGTGGTTTTCTTTTCTCTGGCCAGTCTGGCTTTTCTCAGCGTTGAGAATTTGGTGGTGGCATATTCATTTTTTGGCATGAAAATTCATGAAAACTATATAATTTTATGGGAAAACTAGGTAACTGCTGCTGTCGTTGGAACAAAACAAGTTTATTTTCTTTCAAATATTGCTTATTTTACCGGAAATATGCCATACGTGAGGTGTTTTTATTAGCATAAAAGAGATGACTGGCTCTGCCTCAGCCGGTCCTGCAGAAAATACGCGGTGGCATCACCGCGCACTTTGGAATGTCCTTACGTGCAGAAGAGGTCATTTCCAGAAAAATGTGGCTGTCGGCAATAGGCGCGCACGCGGGGGACGGCTGGCGGAGCGGCGCCTGGCCACTACTATTACTTTCAGATCCCCTGGTCAAAACGGGACCGTCCCGTTTGGAGGCGGTGCCTCTATATATAGTTAACTCATTTTTTTTAACTCATCTCAATTATATTTCGAAAACCCCTGAAGTTAGGGGGCGGAAGTTTTCGAAGCTGTGTTAGGACGTCGCTCTCCCTATGTGACCAGAAAACTGTTGATCCAGTCCATCTAGAACACACCTTGGTACTTACTTAATGAGTTAACTATTATATTTATGTATTACTATTAAATTATGTATATGTTAAATTTGCAATAATAATTCATAACAATTAATAATTAATTATAGAATAAGAAATTCGTTAATTAAATCCGTTGCAGACTATGGTCACTAGCGGATCCAGGGGGGGGGGGGGTTGCGGCCATGAGTCATGACTCCCCTCCAAAACGCCTGAAATCGGCACAAAATTGACACATTTCCTGATATGGAAGACAATCTAAGCAACTTTTACAAGGGAAAATTTGTTTAAAATCGGCTATCAATGCATAACCAAGCGAAATACGATGAGTTTTCAGAATTATGTGATATTTTTGGGGGGGGAATTTGCTTGGGGGGGATTGCGGCCATAAACCCCCTCCAAACCGCCAGAAATCGGCACAAAATTGACACATTTCCTGATATGGAAGACAATCTAAGCAACTTTTACAAGGGAAAGTTTGTTTAAAATCGGCTATCAATGCATAACCAAGCGAAATACGATGAGTTTTCAGAATTATGTGATATTTTGGGGGAATTTGGCTCCCCCTCCGCCCACCACCCGTCCCCCCCCCCCCCCCCCCCCCCCCCCTCCAACCACCGTTCTGGATCCGCCAATGACTATGGTAGTAGCAGTACCATACGCTAGTACCATCAGGTTTATCGGAATGGGCCGGTAATCGCATATCGAAACGTGGCAGCTGACGCCCATCCTCGTCGTGAGTGATTTTCTTGGCCTTAGCAACAAGTGGCGTAGCGCCAACGCAGCATCAAACTTAGTTTTATCATTGCCATTAGCTTTATCACGGTCTCGATGTGACGTTCCCCACTCCGTCGGTCTGCACCGCTCACGCCTCACCCTCCTCCCCGCCCGACAGCTGCCGGCCGATGCGAGGCGACACCGGGTCCAGTGTGGTGTCAGATGTCCATTCGCATAAACATATTCCACTGTAGCCGACTTGCGTGTTAGAGTGACAACGTCATCACCACGCTACTCCCTCCATCTAGCGGGTTTCACTGCAACTAGTAGTTCCAATATGACCGCGCCAGACAGTTTTGGATGGCGCAAGCTTGACTGCCACGGCTTTGTGTGTGGCTGTATGCTACGGTTTTGGATGCGGCGAGCACCATTTTGGATGCGGCGAGTTGGCTCATGAAGATGTCCCCTACCGGGCGAATTTTGGATGTCGCAAGCGTTGTTGGCAGCAGTTTTGGATGGGACAAGCATTGAATGCTACAACTTTGAACGCTTTGATAGTTCCCCCTCTGAACGGCCAAGCGCAAAATATTTCGCGAAATGCGTGGGAGAATGGCCCTTCCGAATGCACTCTCAGAGTGGACCAATCTGTATAAAATCCTAAACGTCACCGTTTTGGACCACGCCGGATCGAATGGTGAAGACATCTTCCAGATCGGTCCCATAGTTTCAGAGCATGGGCTCGTCGGCAACGGTTTTTGGTGGCTTTGGTCCAATTTGGTCCACTTAGAGTGAACCAATCTGTATAAAATAAAATGCACCGTTTTGGACTATGCCGGATCAAATGGTGAATAAATCGCCCAGATCGGTTCAATGGTTTCGGAGCATGGGTTCGTCGGCAAATTTGCACTAATAGTTTTGGTCCAATTTAGAACATTTAGAGTGAACCAACTGTATAAAATCCAAATCGGCACCGTTTCAGACTACTCTCAATCGAATGGTGAAAAAATAATTCAGATTGGTCCGGTAGTTTCGGAGCATGGGCTCGTCTGCTAATCTGGTGTTTTTTTTAGACCCCCGGAGCGGACCCCCTTGGGTACGACCGGGGGGGGGGTGTACTCCGCTCCTTCAACATTGGTAAAAAGTGTGACAACCGCGAGCAGCTTCCAGCATCTTGGCCGTGTTTATCGGATCTGCTCATAAGCTATATTTGGCTACCAGCTAGTATTGACTAATCAGTCTTGAGCAAGCTCGACGGTGATTGGTCAGTTTGTGATGACGTATAGGCGGGGAGAATCATTTGTCTACATTTCAACGGTTTCGCCATATTGGTTCGCTGGCAATGTACGGGCGTGTGTGCGTGTGTATTTTTAAGCATTTACTTATTTTTATGAAGCGTAAAACAATATTTAAAGGTGTATATGAAAGCTGGCATAATAATTGTATCTCTCAACATAGCAGTATTTTCCCAGAATACCTCATAAGCTAAAAATTTACACTCAAATCTGTGCGTTCTTTAGCTGAGGACATCTGCGAAAATTGTCGGCATAAGAGACTATAGGAGTAGGTTAGCTATATTTGTGTATTTTTCAAGGACGTAAACCCATAGATTGTATCACCTTATATAAACAGACTAGAAAATCCACACCAATGTGATTGATATCGGTATTACTTAGGTTTTGAGACGCCATTATGAGTAGTACCAGTGGCGGCGGATCGTATTTTCAGATGGGGGGCAAAGAAACCCAGAGGGTCCCCTCGGCAAAAGGGCCCCTCCCACGGCCAAAGGCCCCCCAAAACAAAAACAAAATACGCGAAATGGTATCTCCTCGGATTTAGGCCACCATATTTTGCAGGCCCTCTAAATGATCGCAAAAAAACGTCGGACAGGCCAATGTTGAAGTCTCAGGCCTTATGAGGGCCCCTCATGGCCTACCGAGGGTCCCCCTCAGGCCGACTGAGGGCCTTCTGTCGGTCTTAGAAGGCCCCTCAGGCCGACTGAGGGCCTTCTGTCGGTCTTAGAAGGCCCATCAGGCTGGCTGGGGGCACATCGGGGCCTTGGGTCATTGTTTCGGTCAAAAGGAAAAATCGAGCCAACTTCTTGGAGTATGGATTTTCTAGTCTCTTACAAATTTATGGTGGGAGGCAAAATCATATGTTCCCTCCTCCCCAACTTCTTGAGTGGGCGGGCAGCTGCCTCCTCTACCCCCCCCCCCCCTATCCGCCGCCACTGAGTAGTACCTAATGCTACTGGTCCTGTCCTGTGGGCGGCTTGCACTAATGAACACAAATTGCCAAGTGTCTAGTAATTACTAAACATAAATTATAATAATGTGACTTATGAGTTACAGGATATAGCAAGATGCCTTTTTGCGCCGTCGGGGGTGCAGCAACGACTGGCATGCCAAAATAAATTGATCTAGATAACGATTCAGATCCTATACCATTTCATAAAATTTCCCGAAGATTCACCTATAAGAAAGTATATAGGGGGCGCATGGGAGCCCCAAGCCCCCCTCCCCCCTCCCCCTGAGTCCGGTTCGCGCCCATGTCGCGCCCATGTCGCGCCCACCAAACGTGCGTAGGGCGCAACTTTTTGTATGTGCCCCCCCCCCCATGACCGAAATCTTGGATCCGCGCCTGTAGTATGTCACGAGAAGGAATAGCAATGCCAAACAAATACAATATATTTGATGAGGTTTATGTCTCCCTAGGCAATACATTGCGATACATTTACATTTTCCACGCCGGATAATGACATCAAATATACACTTATCATCATTTCGAGCGGCGGTCGGCCGGGGCAACCGTACCTAATCGTTGAATTATTTGCGCAGATACAACAGCAAATATTTGTCTGATTGCATTTTTTAGCGGCATCCGGCAGAGTGGTTGATTTGTGACATATTACATATTACAAGTTTTGCAATCGACCGGTAAACAAAGAAACTTAAGCGCGATCTAAGCTTCAGGCACGCGCGCACTAATGTCGTGTACGGCGGTCGGCCGGACGCGTCCCCTGCCTTCTACGTCATAACGACTCCGGGGTCGCGGATACTAAATTAGTATTTGTCACCACTTTTTCGGCCAGAGTGTTCTGGTTTTATATAGCCTTGGGCAAGGCCATAGGCCTTGGGTATTCTCGTATTCTATTTACCGTGGGTACGACCAAGGCTAGGGGGTATATATCCGATATATCGCCTTGGCTAGGGCTAGGCAGGTACGACATACTTTATCTAGCCGACCTAATCAAGTGCTGGAAAATCTTCAATGGCAATTGTCCCATAGAGCCCACAGATCTGTGGGACACCTCTGACTCCCGAACTCGAGGTCACCGATTTAAAATCAGGGTTAGCCGATGTCAAATCGATGCTAGGGCTCGCTTTTTCACTGAACGTGTGGTACATGATTGGAATTCCTTGCCCGACCGGCTAGTGTCCTCAGTGACACTGACAGAGTTCAAGTCCGCTCTAAAAACCTACCTAGCCAACCGACTATTTGATTATCTGCACTAGATTGGATAGGTCAAACAGACAATCTGCACTATACCATTTATTCCAGTATACCTACATTTTCTATCCACTCCACCCTTGGTATGCGCCCTGTCCCTAACAAGCTAGGACAGGGTTAGAAGTGCCAGGGACTCCTATCCACCAGTCATATTTCCTGCCCTAGTTCCTTCATTCCTCCCAATTCAGTTGGGCAAACTAGGGGGAGGCAATCAAAAAGTTGATTGATCAAAAAGTTGATCAAAGTGGGTGGAGCAATGCCCTAATATGGGCATGCAATCAATATTTTGATTGGTTTTGGTACATCCCCACACTGAAACATGTCATGTACATCGAAAGAAAGCCTATGTACATCATATGTTTGTTAGAAAAGAAAGAAAAATTATTGATCTACAAAAATAGTGTTGTTCCAGTATCCACTGACTGTGTCTTTGTGTCTTTCTGAATACAAATAAAAAGTATTTCCTAAATTCATCAAATCGAGGTCATTCATTATGCTTCCTAGTGAACTAATTATTTATCAGATGATTCCATTTGGATTAATTATTAATATTATTTGATTTCAGCTTGCTTTTCCAGTATAACATTAACAATAAAATTAACATTAGCATTATAACATTTTCAGTATAAGTTAACATAATCAATATATTGATTAGCCAGCTGTTTGCACAATCAAAAAGTTGATCGCCGCCGTAATTTTCAGATGCCCGTAATCAATTTGTTGATTGCCGTAGATCATCGAATGCACGTTCATTTATTTTTTATTTTAAGTAGCTTTCATATAATCTGCATAGTTCCATATTTTTACTTGCTGATTCTGTGGTTCTGGGTTTATTTCATCGCTTGATTATTCAAATATTGACTGGTTACTGAAGGTCTGCAAGCATGCCCTTATAAGGGCATCGCTCCGCCCACTTCGATCAACTTTTTGATCGATCAACTTTTTGATTGCCTCCCCGTAGTTTGCCCAACTGAATTCACCCATTCATGTCATTGCCCATTGCATTTTCTATCTCATTTTCTTGAATTGCTCTTTGTTTACATCTTCAACTAAGTTGGGTTCAGTAGTTATTCTGCACCAATCTCATTGTGTAGTCACATTCTGTGAAGTGTGATGTATATGTCCACATTGTTTACACATTTGTTGTATTTGTTGTATTTAGGACCTCAAGGTATTCTCTGTTGAACGCATTTTGGCATCCATTGGCACCAATTTTCGTTAAGTTACTACTCCACAACAGTTATTTTTACGACCGGCTCAATTAATAACACCAAGCAGATGTAATCTTCCAGCCCTTTACTTTTACATCCCTGTCCCATCCAAATGTGAGATTCTTGTCCTGTGCAGGGGTTGGCACGTCTCTTCAGCACGGTTTCCTTCTTACATTATCCTCTCCACCATCAGGGTAATGAGCAAAGAAACCCAACAGGTGAGTTGAACAGGTGAGTATCTACATATTTGGTGTATAGATATATTTTATCTACTGTGGGTATGACTCAAGAGGTTGAAGGGATTAATAGTGTATCCATTTTGTTATCTTATGTTTATATTAATTTTTTTGTATTTTTACCTATCGTTGGGTGAATGGGGGTCGATGCAAGTGTAATCAGGCCTTTATTGTGGTGTTCATAAACCAAAGGGTTTATTAAAAAACTTTAACGGTTAAGGGCCGAAATTGGCAAATTCAGTAAAATATTACATTAGGTACGCCGCTGTATGCTACCTGTTAAATGCATAAATTTAACATTTTCTAGAGTACAAGCTGCAGCATCCACATTTTCACACCATATCAACCAGACCGCTGCAAACATGTTTTGTGCCAGGCAGACATGTGCCATGACCAACAAATAGGATCCAAGATCCACAAGATCCCACAACAAACTGATTTTCCAGGATCTACAGGATTCCACATAAATTTTCTTCCAGGATCCAAGATCCATAGCATTCCACAACAAAAATCCAGGGTGATGTCGCGCCCACCAAGCGTATGTGCCATGACCAAAAAATATATTTATGTTGAAGATCAACAGGATCCCATGACAAAATGATCCTACAGAATCCAGGATCCAACAAGATCCCAGATCTTGGATCCTAGTGATCCTGGATCCCATATTTTTGGGGGATCTTGACACATGTTGTGATCACTACATGCAAATATTACACCCTTGACATTGAGTATGGGAGTTTTACAGCATGAAATACATGCATTCTTATATTGAAGCACCACAAAAAAATGAAATATGCTTAACCCGCACACTGGAGGGGTTTTGCAACAAACATGAACTGCAGGGGGGGGAGATTTTCCGCCCCTCCCCCTCCACATGAGATCGTGAAAACTATGACAAGCAGAAAACAGTGTTTGATAGCTTGATACAAGTTTTATCAAATAGTATTGCAGTATTTTGTTTAGGTCAGGTCAAAATTGAGGTCACCAGAGGTCATCAAAGGTCAAATTTGACAGTTTTTTTTCCTGTTTTAGAACTTCGCTCCAGAAATTCCCATATATCTCGGAAACTATGCTCGCTAGAAACAAATGAGAGGAAAAAAACGATCGCCAGCCATTTAAATTTGCAATCGTCAAGATGTCCTCAAATTGATCTCAGGTCAATATTTGAGGCTCCAGATTAAAAAAAGTTTTTTTTTGCAAAACCGTTTTTCGCTAATAATTTTTTAGCTAATAAAGATAACGGAAAACTTGCCTTGCCATTGTATTTGCCTCATCAACACGCTTTGAATAATATAAATGGTGACCTTGTTAGGTCAACTTCAAAATTTGATCTCAGGTCATGTGACTTTGACCTGAGTTCAAGACCCAAGTAGGTCATGTTGCATATAGGGAGACGTGTCTCGACGAGACAAACACATTGCTGTCGGTTATACTTCTCTATCTTCATTATGTCGGGAGTCATTGACAACAAAAGTGATGGTGAACTCCGATGACCTCAAATGACCTCATAAGGGTCACTAAACAAAAATTACACTTGGATCATCAATAATATCCTATAATAACATGATCCAGAAGTAATTGGACTAATATCATGCATATCCTTGAAATAGGAAGCATTTGAATATTTCCCTGTTTACTTATTATGGGGAGGTCACGAAATTGACCTGACCTTAGGTCACCGATATCAAATTTCCGAGATATACGAATTATAAGTACTTATGCCCTCGATGACACCCTGTAAGTTTCAAACTGATCGATGAGAACTGAGAAACTCCTGCTTTAGCACAACTGCAAACTTCTTTGGAGATGGGGTCACTTGACCTGACCTGGGATGACCGAGGTCAGTTTTTTTCTTCAAAGTGTGCGCAATTGATTGTCCAACAATTGTGCCGAAACCCGGCGGCGCGCAGCGCCGCCGTTTTTTCGTATCTGCGAAAAACCTAAGGGGGGGGGGGGGGAAATCAACCCCCCTCTGCAGTGCGCGGGTTAACCCTCGCCAGTGCAGGGGGGGGGGGGGTGGATGATGATGGATGTATGGCACCCCCCCTCGGTTTTTTCGGGAATAACTCGCGTAAATATGAACCGATTGCGATGAAACTTTCAGTAACCTACTTGTGAACAAATTGTTCACAAGTAGGGTACTGAAAGTTTCATCGCAATCGGTTGATATTTACGCGAGTTATTCCCGAAAAACCGAGGGGGGGGGGGAAGAGTGGCATCCACCCCCCCCCCCCCCCCTGCACTGTCGAGGTTTAACCCGCGCACTGCAGAGGGGGTTGACACATATTCTGATTTTTTTTAAAGTTGTAGGTCACATGACCCGTGACCTTTGACCTGTTTTTCAAGGTCATGGCAGGCGCAAATGGCGTCCTGTAGTATTGATCCTTGTATCTTGTGCAGTTGCATAGTGTTTGTTGTTCAGGAGCATGTGCACAGGTGTTTACAGGTGACAGTTATGGTTTCCACTGAGATTGTGACCTCGATTGACCTTTTCAGAGGTCAATCGAGGTCACTGACCTCCGATGACCTCATATTACTTTTTTGGCTTCTGGCAATTTCTAGGGCATTTTGTGACGCTGATTTCAAATATGGGATTCATTTGACATAATTATATGTTCCACTGGGGTCATGTGCTCCCACAGGTCAACCGAGGTCACTGACCTCAAATGATCTGACATGACCTGACTGCTGACATGACCTTTTTGGAATTTGGCAGCTTCTAGGACTTTTTGTGACGCTGATTTCAAATTTGGCACCCATTTAGCATAATGTTATGCTCATTCGCGATTCTAGCTCGATTAAATTCAATTTATACGCATTTACAATTTGGTTGAATTTTTGGTCATTGACATGACCTCAGAGGTCACCTAATGACCTAGGACTTTAAAATCGGGTATCAATGGCTTCCTCGCATGACGAGCAACACGCTCGTTTTTTAATCAAAGCTCTAGCCCAATTAGGGGCGAAACGCTAGGGGGGCGTACCCCATCCCCCTGTACAGTCACGCACTGATCGGACGCTGCACGGGCGAGGGTTAAGCTTTGAAACAGGTGGGAACAAGATCTCCATCAGTTATTTATTCAGGTTGTAACGGTTTGGGTCTGGCTGAATGAGCTGGAACGGGATGGGGGCTGAACATGTGTCCTGTGAAGGGCTCTGTCTGTTTGTGTCTAGCCATGACCAAAAATAGGATCCAGATCCACAAGATCCCACGAAAAATAATTTTCCAGGAGCCAAGATCCACAGGATCCCACGAAAAATATATTTCCAGGATCCAATATCCACATGATACCACGACAAAATGATCCTGCAGGATCCAGGATCCAACAAGATCCCAGATCTTGGATCCTAGGGATCCTGGATCCTGGATCTTTTTTGGATCTTGGCACATGTCTGGTGTCAGGTTTGATGACTGACGCTGAAGTGACGGTGTTAGCACGTGCGAACGCTTGCCATTGGTTCGTAATTTCTAGTAACACTAGCCTAACCTAGCCCGACCTAGCCTGACCTAGCTTAATACGTGCGCTGGAGGGGGGGGGGGGGGGGTAAATCCGCCCACTCGAAATCCGCCCACCCATCTTGTTTTATGTGAATATCTCCTGATGTTACCGGTCAATGTGCATCATTTGTATTGTACCTGCCTAAAAATGAAGGACGCGTCATCTAAAATAAGAACAGTACAAATCGACCGATTTTTTTAACAAAAAAGTTATAGGCCATGCAAGTAAAACAAACTGCAAAATGCCTCCAAGATGACCGCACTGAAATGTTAATATGTAAATGACCGGAGGTCAAATGCAACTTCCGTCATCCCTATTGTATCATTAGGACCTTCCAACACATCATGTAAGCCCATTGTGGGGTATATACATGCACTCACTGAGTTCCATAACAATATCAAGCCAAGGAGCTCATACAAGCAAATTTAGCATATTGACCTCATTTGACCTTTGAATATAGTGACCTAGGGTCATTGGGCTTCGCACTACTCCAACGACACGGCGACACCTGGCGGCTGGTGCAGTGTGGCTCGCGATTTCTCACCGACACTGAGTCGCGATACGCGGTCGTGGAAATCGAGCTGGCAGCCTGCCTGTGGGCATGCCGGAAGTGCTGTTACTACCTCGCCGGTCTGCCGTACTTCACCCGGGTCGTCGATCACCGTCCACTGGTGCCGATCCTGAACCGGAAGCAGCTGAGTGAGATCGAAAACCCCCGGCTGCAGCGGATGCGCGAAAAACTGACTC
>JAXIVJ010018643.1:0-22513 GCA_036785665.1 Chirona hameri
GTCGCACAAGCTCAGGTCAGAGCTCAAAAATATTTAAACCAGCTTGCCACAGCAACACACCGTTGCTGTGGCTGTGACTTTTTTCTTTGTTTTGGTTAGCATAGTTGGTTCATTGTTTCACATTTATAGTATACAAGTAATATGCTAGGATAATGATTGCAAATTTTGTGAAAATAATTATATGCTTAATGTGAACGGGTCGGACTGGGTCTGGGCCTCAATATTATAAATTTGACCGGGCCTGGTCCGGGCCTGGGCTTGGCTGTTCATGGGCCTGGGCCGGGGCGGGCTGGGGGGTTGGTAGGCCCGTGACGAAAACGGCCTGGAACGGCCCCAACTTCCAACTCTGAATTAGGGAATAATTGTATTTAATTCTTAAATTTAGATCACAACATTTTAACACCATAACGGTAGACAAATAAGTTGTTGCTAACAAAATCAAAAGGTGCAATTATCTCCTTTAAGCGTTCCACGCTGAAAACAACGGTATCGGGAAGACTGTTTTTGGTTATAACGTAAATGCTTTTCCTGCTTATTTATTAATTTATACTCGAATATAATTCCTAAATAACTCGAAATGTGTGCTTTTCTAACGTTACTACGTATTGGATTAGCTCAAACATAATGTATGAATTAATTAAAAGTGTTTGAAAATTGCTCTTCACTTTGGTCGCCTATACCCTTGGTATTTCGTAGAAACAATATATTTTATCAGGGGTGTTAAAAAAAATACCAACGTCCAACTTACTGCATATAGCTGGCGGCAAAGTTTCCATCCGCAAGAACCTGCTCCGGGCCGAAAATGTCCAAATTTGACGATTTTGTTTTGCTCTGTTGTCATCAATTATGTAAAGACAATACAACACATGAGCATAATAACACATACTTTTCAAATTGGCTGCCAAGTTTCCTTCTTTATTATTGCTAGTTGTGAACCCCAAATACCACGGGTGCGGTGATTGGAACATTGCGATTTTTCAAGGCCACACAAGGCCACGTGCGCATGCGACAGTGAGGGTGGAAAGTGCGGTAGCGCTTGAACTGGTTCGGTGGGCTGAGCCGTGGGCGGTGGGCGGTGCGTGTGAGCAAGGCCGGTCGGTGGACTGAGCCGTGGGCGGTGGGCGGTGCGTGTGAGCAAGGCCCGTCGGTGGACTGAGCCGTGGCGACGCCGGCAGGCAGCAGCTACCCCTGGATCATGCTGACCAGTGACCACACCTACTATGCGGCCGGTGCCGCGTGCAATGAAATCTTCACCCTGTACGCCGTAGGAATTTGGCTGGGTTACGCGTGAAAAATAGTAATGAATCGTCACAAGATAATTGAACTACCTGTCTTTTGAAAGCAGTTGCATCCAATTCGGTTCGACAGAATCGGAGATATAACTTCCCGAAAATGGGTCATTTAACACGTGAACCCTATGGCAGTGGCCAGGGAACAGGGGGCAGCGGGGGCGCTTGCCCCCCCCCCCCCCCTCCCAACATCCGGACAGGGGGGGGGGGCGACGCCCTCCCCAACTTTGGCGAGCAGAAGTTTCCCTAAAATAAGCTCTTTCAATTTTCTTCACAAAAAGTTATATAAAATATGAAAGCCTCCTTGTGTCACTTTCATTTTGTGTCGTTCCCTTTTATAGCATGTCATAAGTATGATTATTATATAGCTTTGCCTTTATAGCAGTATCGTATACCTTTCTTTTCCTTCCTTTTCCTTTTTCCATTATGTTCTATGAGATATAATGGAAAACTTCGGTAGCAGTACATTTGGTAGCAGTTGTCTGCTTGGTGCGTCGTCGTTAAAATAACGCACTGACGGCGATAAACATCTGCTGCATTTTGTGTATAAGTTTATCCTACGTCAACGCTACGGATGTGGTCAAACTGGCATGCGGCCCTCTAGCTATCCTGCCGTCTCTGCCGACGGGGCGGCAATTGCAAGCAAGAGTTATCGTAAATGTCGTAGGTTAACGTGATACGGTGATGAAGCGGTCGGTGCAGCCCACACTGGTGGGCTTCTTCAAGAACAAACAAAACAAAGTCAGTCATCAGGTACGAGTATTTTATTAGACGACAGGCGGGTTTACAAAGGCATACAGTTCATAGTAGGAAACGGGAGGGGGGGCGACCACCCCTTTTTCATAATTTTTGCTTTTATGTTAACCCGCGCCGTGCCGGGGGCGGGGCGTTTAGACGCCCCCCCCCCCCTCCCTAAGGTTTTTCGAGGACAACGAAAAAACGGCGGGGCGCCGTTTTTGCCGTTTCAAAAACGGCGCACGACGCACAGCGCCGCAGTTTCAGCCGACATTTTTGGCACACCTGTTCGGGCATCAATTACCCACATTGTGTGCAATTCTTGACTACGGGTCATCTCAGGTCAGGTCACGTGACCACACCTCCAAATAAGTTTGCGGTCGTACCACAGCCACAGTTTGTGGGCGATCGGTTTCAAACTTACAGGATTTCATAAGGTCATAGGTACCTACAATTTGAATATCTAAGATTTTGAATATCGGTGACCTAAGGTCGCCAGTCGGGTCAATTTCGTGACCTCCCATTATAAGTAAATGGGGAAATATTAAAATGTTTCCTATTCCGAGGATACGCATGATATCAGTCCAATTCCTTGGATCGTGTTATCATAGGCTATTATTGATGATCCAGGTTAATTTGTGTTCAGTGACCCCTACAGGGTCAGCCGAGGTCAGCTGAGGTCACCAACACTTTTTGTGTCAATAACTCGATAGAATGAATATAAATAAGTGAAACCGGCATCAATGTGTTTGTCTCGTCGAGACAAGTCTCCCAATATGTAGCATGACCTACTTGGGTCGCCACTTGACCTTGACCTGAGGTTTAATTTCTAAGTTGACCTAAACTGGTCCAAATGGATGTGATTCAAAGCGCTTTGACTAGACGAACATGATGTCAAAATCATTGCCGTATCTTTATTTAGTGAAAACTTATTTTCGAACGTTTTGCCAAAACAAAATAGCCCTTTTGACATTTGATGAACTCTGGAGCCTCAACTATTGACCTGAGATACAATTTGATGATACTTGATGATTGAATATTTCAAGAGCTTTCGATTGCTTGTTTCCGCTTGTCCCTAGCTATCATAGTTCCCGAGATACTTTTTGTGTTGGAGCGATATCCTAAAACTGGAAAATCTGACCTTCGATGACCTCTGGTGACCTCAATATTGACTTGAACCAAAAAATGTAGATAAAGTTTCAAAGTGATTTTTGATGAGCTTTCGAACCGTGTTTTTGGTTTTCCAATCAGGAAAATTTGAGAACGAAAAGGTGCACCAAGATTAGAAGTGAGAAGATTGCCAAAACAAAAAATTGGTTTCGCCCCCCCCCCCCCAACTTCAAATCGTTCCCGGGCAAGACACCCTATGGGCTAGTACCCTACCCGAAATGTACCTACGCCGTAGAGCAGTAGTGCTGTCATCTCAGCACAAGGACAGGAAGGAGAGGTAACCCTTGGCGTACAGAGACGCGCCAATTCCTTCAGATGTAGGCATGACTTAAGTTCAATATTATTTTTTAGACATATAATAAGGAATTGGTATGGTGCGTCTGCATAGAAGATTTACACAAAAATATCACCAATTGAGAAGACAAGACCTATCGAATCCTATATGAATTCGATATATATGGTACGCGTTAGGTTCGGGAATGGTAATCATGTTAACCAGCTGGGGCAGTCCTACCTAGGACTGCCGCAGCTGCATTTAGGTTTTTGACGGCATATTCTGGAGGGAACCACACTCAAGATCACGGCAGAACACAGCTCGGGCTCGAAGTATAAATTTGTATTCTGTGCCACACGCGCGCATGATATGTATGTACACCATGTACCGAGACACCTAGTAGGTGTGGTCAGCATGCTCCGGGGGTAGCTGCTGCCTGCCGGCGTCGCCACGGCTCTGTCCACCGACCACCCTGTCCACACGCACCGCCCACACAAACTACACGTGTGCATGATGCTTGAGCTGTTGGTTCTCCGACAAAGTCATCATCACTCACATTCAGTGCATCCATTCTATCTCAATTTATCGCAAGCACACCCCGCACCGCACACTGGAGTTTCACTTTCAGCAGGTCGCCTCTCAGCTGTTGTGTGGCCTTGAAAAATGCAATGTGCCAATCGATAATTAGCCGCAGCCGCGGCTCCCTAGTCCCTACCTAGTCGGCGCTACGTCCATCGCTGTAACATTAACATAGGGTGTTAACATTTACATAGGGGCCGCCAACCGCGACCCAAAATTTTCAGAGCGGCCTTCTCCTTCCTTGGGAAATAGCTGGCGAAATTATCGGGCCGCTTGGAAATATGACACATTGTTTAGGTCACTTGAAGTTTAACCAGTGATATCTCAAGATTCGGGTGGTAACGCCACCATAAGCAACGGGCAAATGTGTGTGATTAGCTTGAAGTTGAACTGGTTTGAACATATTCCATTGTTTGAATTTGCTTTGGTTTTGAAACATGGATATTTGGTGATTAACGAAGAGTCAAAGTATAAGAATATGGATAATCCTGTGTAAGTAGGTACTTGCTAAAAGTGATTTTGTTTTAGTAAAATTATCCACTGTTGAATATCATAATGAATCACATCATATGGTATGAAAAGCTTTCAAATAATTAGAACAAAAATGAAAATTGAAGTGTAGAACTTGTATATGCATTATTCATTGATATTAGGTAATAAGGAAATAGCATTTGGCATGTATGATGTGTTGTACGGTCAACAACTGTTGTAACCCCGGACACGTCCTAGCCTCAGACTTTTCATGCTATCAGAATGTAAACAATACAGACGCCACTAAAGCACTTTGCGTCAGTATTGTCTGCACTCTGATAGCATGAAAAGTCTGGGGTTAGGACGTGTCCAAAGATTGGACTTTACCCCATCATGTGACATATAATCATAATAGGGAAAGTGATAATTTCAGGCTGACATCAGCGTTCAGACCACTTCAGACCATATGTTGTGTTGGTTACAGGCCATGAAAAACCTGGACAAATAGTATTGGACCTTGAATTCCATAATCTGTTCAATGAATACAAGTAATATTTCCATTTTGAGCTTCATGGGACTCAATGGAAGAACCTTCCCGGAAAGCCTCATTGGTTTTCCCGGAAAGCCTCATTGGTTTTCCCGGAAAGCCTCATTGGTTTTCCCGGAAAGCCTCATTGGTTTTCCCGGAAAGCCTCATTGGTTTTCCCGGAAAGCCTCATTGATTTTCCCGGAAAGCCTCATTGGTTTTCCCGGAAAGCCTCATTGGTTTTCCTGGAAAGCCTCATTGGTTTTCCCGGAAAGCCTCATTGATTTTCCCGGAAAGCCTCATTGGTTTTCCTGGAAAGCCTCACAGAAGTCTAAAAACTCATCAGATTTTACTTTCTTATAGGTACAAGGGCGGATCCAGCCGGCCGTTTTGGGGGGGCAAACCGTTTTTTAGCGGACCTTACCTACCCCCAATTTCGAATTTCTCCCCGGATTTGGGCCACTTTATTTTGCAACCACACGATTTCGATTTTTCCCTCATTTTTTTTGTATAGGTTTTCGACCTTTTGGGATATCGAAAAAGGAAAGATGTCAGCTTGCAGTTTGTATTGTTCCGCATTGCCTTACACTGAGAAAAACTATGTCAATTGTCAGCTGTACCCAGGGGCGTCGCCGATAATTTTTGAGTGGGGGGGTCGGCTGAAATGACGAGAAAAAAATGTACCCCAATTTGTTATGCGTGTATTTAAGCCTTTGCAACATTTTTTATGTGGATTTGCATGTTATAGTAGGTACTTGTTATTTAGCGCCGCGAAGCGGCGCGAATTTTTTTGTGCTCGGGTTTGCCTGATAAAACCCAGAAACATAGGCATTTTTGCTTCTTAGCCTTGTAGAGGATAAGAAGCTAAAAATGTTATTCATTCAATTCAGCGTTACGACGAAACGAAGACGATGACGATGGCTTCGTTATGACGATGGCCACTGATGTGAAGCCGCGAAGCGGCGTGAACATTTTAATTTTAGGTCGTGGAGAACGGATTTTTAATATTGGAACCAGACCGTGAGTGGAGCCAAGCCTCAGGTAACCCCTTTTCCTGGTTGCACATCTCGGTATGATGCAAAATGTTGAAATGAAGGTAGTTTTTCATATACATTAGCCTCGGATAGTAAATCACGATGGCCGGTGGCAGTCTGCGCTCAATAGTACATATTATAATAATAACTGTAGTCTGTATACATACCTATGTACCGAACTGTAACAAACAACTGGTAACGATGCAAATGGTTTCAAAGTAGCAAGAGGCAGACCGACATTTCCGCGCATAAATTGTCCCTGTGGATCTGGAGGAGCCTGGGGAGATGGCTTGGGGAGATAGTCCTGGCCTGGTCCCCACTATTAGCTCTTCGGGCCAACAAGTTGGGCACCGCTGGAACAGCTTCCGGTTGCCGAAGTCCGCGTCTTTGCGTTCGCGTCGCCTTTTTCGGAACTCGGCAGACAAGCTAAACATGTAGCCCGCTTTAAAGATAATATTTTGTGAAGAGAGTTGGCCCTGGGGCCAGCAATTACCGCCAAGGAGAGCCTCTGCAAGACACTTAATGGAATTAATTTTCCAAATTTGTATATGCAATTGCGAAACTTGTGTCATGCCGCGAAGCGGCGCGAAATTTTTCAGTTTTTGACTGGCTAGCTTGATTTTGACTGCTGCAATTTTGGGATGCCCAGTACCGTTCTAAAAACGCAAATATAGCATGCATTAGATTTCACGTCTTGGGGGGGGGGGGGCAAAACATAGTTTGGCCCCCCCCCCTTAAACAGGCTTGGGGGGCCATGGCCCCGTTCGCCCCCCCCCCCCCCCCTGGATCCGCCCTTGTATAGGTACACTTTATAGTAACTGATTTAAGCAAATTTTACTTATGATTAAAACCATTAGGGTTGATGACCTTAACCTCGATGTATCAAAACGTTAAATTACCGATAGACTGTATTGATATTTCGGCCACAGGCCTTTGTCAAAATTACATGTGAGTGAATACAATGTTTACATGAATGACAATGATTCATTGTCATTCATGTAAACATCATTGTCATTCATGTAAACATTGTATTCACTCATATGTAATTTTGACAAAGGCCTGTGGCCGAAATATCAATACAGTCTATCGGTAATTTAACGTTTTGATACATCGAGGTTAAGGTCATCAACCCTAATGGTTTTAATCATGAGAATAATGTTCCTCGCAGCAGCTCTAACCAATTTACACAAATTTTACTTAGTAAAAGTTGCTTAGATTTGTTTAACAATGAGGTGTCATTTTTTGTTCGATGTCAGATGTTTTGGAGCCATGACAACTAAGGTCCCCTTGTGATGTATGGAACTTTGAGTGATATCTGACAGATGGCATATAGTAGTTAATTCTGTTTTAGCTATGATACTGAAGTGTTTTGCCGAACTTCTGTGTGCAGCCATCAGTACCAAGTGTCGCTGCTGTCTTGCTGTCGTGTCTTGCTGATAATCTCTGTCTTGCTGCCGTGTCTTGCTGATAATCTAGCTGTCTTGCTGTCGTGTCTTGCTGATAATCTCTGTCTTGCTGTCGTGTCTTGCTGATAATCTCTGCCTTGATGTCATGTCCTGCTGATAATATAGCTGTCTTGCTGTCGTGTCTTGCTGATAATATATGTCTTGCTGCCGTGTCTTGCTGATAATCTAGCTGTCTTGCTGTCGTGTCTTGCTGATAATCTAGCTGTCTTGCTGTCGTGTCTTGCTGATAATCTAGCCATCTTGCTGCCGTGTCTTGCTGATAATCTCTGTCTTGCTGCCGTGTCTTGCTGATAATATCTGTCTTGCTGCCGTGTCTTGCTAATAATCTCTGTCTTGCTGCCGTGTCTTGCTGATAATCTCTGTCTTGCTGCCGTGTCTTGCTGATAATCTCTGCCTTGCTGTCATGTCCTGCTGATAATCTAGCTGTCTTGCTGTCGTGTCTTGCTGATAATCTCTGCCTTGCTGCCGTGTCTTGCTGATAATCTAGCTGTCTTGCTGTCGTGTCTTGCTGATAATCTCTGCCTTGCTGCCATGTCTTGCTGATATTAACCAACTCCAAACCAACTTTTTAGTCATTTTGGATTCACCAGTGATTGTGCGTCGATACTTGTCCCTGGGGGCCAATTTTTCCCACGACAGATTTGGATGGC
The DNA here is from genome assembly GCA_036785665.1 of Chirona hameri. Classification (NCBI taxonomy): domain Eukaryota; kingdom Metazoa; phylum Arthropoda; class Thecostraca; order Balanomorpha; family Balanidae; genus Chirona; species Chirona hameri. The sequence goes on from JAXIVJ010018643.1 coordinate 8,195, forward strand.
GCCACTTCAGGCGTTTCTACCACCCCTGAATTATTTTCCGACGTCCCCCCATTCCTGGTGCATGCAGTTCGTTTGTAGCATTTATTGTACAAAGTATGCTGAACCACAAACGTGCCAGTATCCAACTCACACAAACGTGCCAGTATCCAACTCACACAAACGTGCCAGTATCCAACTCACACAAACGTGCCAGTATCCAACTCACACAAACGTGCCAGTATCCAACTCACACAAACGTGCCAGTATCCAACTCACACAAACGTGCCAGTATCCAACTCATGGTGTCAGCGATCAGCTGCAACATAACACATTACAGTTACTCTTAAAGGGAAATATTGACCTTTGATTCATTTGTCTGCATTATCTTGTGCACGTGTATGGTATTAAATTGATCGAGTCTCAATTTAAAAGTGATATAACATCCTTTTCTATTTCTAAAATAACATTTTAGGCAATTTAAAAACAGGTACAACATATATTTTTTCGGAGTTTATGATCATTATTTTCATTTGCTATTTGGCAGCTCGACATATCTGACGCTTTTATTTCAATTTGTTTAATGTTGAATGGAGACAATAACTTAGATCGTTTCTACGCTTTCTCAAAACGGGTTAAGGTGGACATTTGAGGCATCTCTTCTGGACTTTGGGGGACTCGCCGTTTGAGTGGACAAAAATGTCCACCTACTCTAACATCGTCTATGCCTTACTAACGTGGACACAGTTTACGATTTTGAAGCTTTTGTTTTATGTGGACAAAAATGCGTGTCCTCACAATCCGGCTTTTTGCGCCCGTCAAATATGTTTTGACGGATTAATGCTTTCGAGCCTTTCCACCACGTGGCGCTAGTGTTGCGCAGCCAGCTGTTGGGAAATGTAAACAAACCGAGGTTCGCAGAGGGTGTGCAGACAGTGGGCAACACAAGCCTTTCTTGGATTGGTGATAGTGGAGCATGGTAGTGCTGAATATGCATAAATGATTGTTTAGACATATAAGGAGAAATATTTATTCAAGATTATTGAGTTTCCTTAAATCTGGCAGTCAATACCTAATTATCCATGGGTTCGTAGTTTTCTTCAGTCTTTATCGTTGGTATTCAGCACTGTGTTTCAGCACTATACCCCTGTTTACTTTCGTGCTCATCGCGCGTGGCGGCGCCATGACGGTACAGTCGTTCCAGGTGAAGAGTTTCCGGACAGTCCCGAAGAAGAAAAGGACAGGCATGAAGAGAAAGGTATGTGGAATATCAGGAAAATTAGTAACAATATACTGGTGCTTATTTTTGAAGAAAATGTGGGACCAGGTCACAAGTTACGTAGTTACAAGGGCCACTGAGACCACGGGACTTCCCTGAGCCAGATTTTCCTCGATGGATACTGATTCCGTTTTCATCGCGTAATCGTGGACAAAATGCATCCCAATTTGTATTATTTGTATTATCCCCTCCTGGAGAAGTTGGCCCCCCACCGATAGAAACCCTGACAACGTGTCTGCATGAAGCAAATTGGAGTGTGAATGTCAATGTGTAGGCAAAGTTTCATGGCTGCAAACATAAATATTATTGCCTGGTAACAAAAGCTGGGTAGGTGAAATTAATAAGTCAGAGAAATCCAATAATATGATTTTATAGATGTACAAAATTATGTACGTTGACTAAAATATTGATGTTCCTTATAATTGTATCATTGCAGGGAACCTCTACGAAAGATGGCAACGGCAAATCCTGACATACTATTGTGTTTGTAACAGACACCTGGCCATCATTTTTCTCAGAGTGGCCAAGTGTCATATTAAGCCAAAATGTAATTGTTGTGCACTTTTTTCTCCTATGGTTGCTAATATATAATGTAATATTTCCTGGCTTATCGGGAGTGGTGTGGCCATTTTGGGGTATTGGTAGGGCAAGCGTCACACTTCTGTACACCAGCTGTAGGTAGTGTTACAAGGGGCGGGCGGTTCAACCAGCTTGATGACGTCACTAGGAGGGTATACTTAATAGAGTAGGTCTGTTTACTACTCAATCAGACTTAATGGCGGGGTTAGGTTAGTTAGTACAAAATTAAGTCTGATCGAGTAGTAAACAGGCCTACACTAATAAGTCTGATCGAGTAGATACACCATTACTTACACCATTAAAGGGAATGTTTCACCTTTCTGAAAGTTGTCAAATATACGCTGATTGTAGTCAACAATACGAAGCAAGTGCTGCTGAAAGCAATGGTGATATATTTTTTTTTCACTCGAAAAGTCACTTAACCCTATTTGTAACAGGCTCCTGCTACCCCTATTTGTAACAGGGGGGGGGGCGGATTCCGCCCCCCGGATATCTCGAGATCTACCCGTCCGATTTTCAAAAATGAAACTGCATTTGGTTCCCCTCAACACGATCTACATTTCTAAAACATAACAAAAATCAAAATTTTTATAGGGGGGCAACAGGGGGGCAAACACTACACATTTTAGTGGTATTTGTGATCCAACACAGCGGTCATGTTTATAAACCTATTTTAACACCACCAATGGGAATTGATAGAGATTGAATTGGAAATTTATATATGGCGGTGACTTTTACAAATTCAAAAATCATAGGCGTGTGCAGGTCACTCAATATGGGGTGAGGTAAATGCGTAATAAAACTATTTTTTATGTTTAAAAAAAAAAATGAAATAGTATGTTATTGTGACATTAGACAAAACAGTTATGAATCATATTTTTGCCATAGGTGGTACCAGGTTAGTGAAAAAGGAGGTCAAATAGGACACAAATATTAACCGCAGGCAAGTTGCTACCCAGCACTATAAATAAGTTACTGATCGTAGATAGTTCCTTTGTGCGTGTTGTACTTCGTCATAGGCGTATCCAGGATCCAAACTGGGGAGGCGCAAGACCTTTTGATAAGTATATTATCCGCTAGTATGATACTAACTAGTCAACAGTGACTATTTCACTTACAACTTCAATTCACATTGCTTACCCCCCTTTTATTCTACCTGGACTCGCCTATTATCTTATAATCGTTCGTAGAGTACCCTGTGGTGTGTGTGTTTAATCCGAAAACTGCAGTATGTTATGTCATTGTAGCCCCATGCATCTTAGTTTCTTTGCAATACTATGACCCCTTTCTTCCATTCCTGAGCGCGCCTCTGCAAAAAAAAATTGACTTTATTCCCTCTCCTGTCCTCATATGTGCATATAACATTATAAGCTAGCCGTCTATTGCGCCGTAATCGCTGGCATATCGTCATCACCATGCCAGTCATCCCCCTTTTCATGTGCCTGAACACGCCCCTGCAACTCTATATGTAATAAATTATGCAAATAATGGAAGGAAAAGTTACCTTTTACATCTTGATAGCTATTAATGCCTCTTACATCGCTCTATTGACTTCCCGCCAAGCATTGAATACTTCCTGGACCCCCCCCCCCCTTTCCAAGCCCCTGAAACCGCCTCTGCCATGCAATTTTTATGATATTTAATTAACATAAACCAATTTGCACTTGTTGCAATCACCGTAAACCGATGTAACTCCTTCATACTTGAGGCAGTTAGGAAGAAACCGTGAAGATCGCATTTCCGTATTATCGTCAAATGTCGCCGCCGAACCCTCCCAAAACCGTGCCCTGGAACCGCCTCTGTTCAAGTTAAGAACTCAAAATTTTGACTCCATATGTGAAAATCTATTTTGGGAAAAGTTCCAAAATGTAATGGGCCTGATCCTAGCTGTTCTGGAGATATCTGCGAAAAACATGAGGGGGGGGGGCGGAATCCTTCCCCCTGTTACAAATATGGTTAACTTTATACAAATTAAGTTTGTTTTGTATCATTTGGGCAGATGACGTCATTATTAAGCTATATACTGCCGCTGATTGGCTGACAAAGTGGTATTGGCTGAAAAAGTGCCTGTCAGCCAATCAGCGGCTGCACCAGCCTGGGTGCATTTTGCAAATGGTAAATTAAAGTGCTTTATTTTTTTTATTTTTTGGGAAAATGACCTTAGTAATTTAGACATGTCAATAACGGCCCAAGATAATGGCTATCTCAGTTTAAAACTAATACAAAGGTGAAACATTCCCTTTAAGTCTGATCGAGTGGTAAACAGGCCTAAACAGCAGGTACGCTTAACATTAATTATGCCTTAATATCGTTTTTAGCTGCCACCCAAGTCAAAATTGCTTAGTCGAGGCCCTATGGATATGGTCTAAGGTTCTAGCTTAAAGGTGGAATACTATTGAATTAGCAGTTGTCATGCCCTAAAACCCTAATTAACCAATTAAATGTGTGATACTGCAAATTCTTGACAAGTTCATGTTTATTTATTTACTGATTTATTTGTTGATTAATGTCTATTACATGCATTAATGTACCCAAATCTTAGACATTAAGTGAACTGCCAAGAAAGTACTAACAAATCAGCAATACCATGACGAGTCTGATATTTGGAACTGTCCGACTTACTAACATTTCGCCCGAATTAGGGTTAGCAGCCATAACCCCAGGCACATCATAATGCAGGACTTTACTTGCAGGACTTGCTACGGATTTTATTTTTCCTAAAGTAATGTAGAGTGTCAGTAGCATGCAAAATACAGTGTTAACCCTATTATTGGCAGGCTCCTGGCTACCCCTATTAGTGTCAGGAAGGGGGGGTCGTCCCTCCCCGGAGATCTCGAAATCTGCTTGTCCGATTTTCAAAATTAAAACAGGGTTTGACTCTCCTCAGACTGATCTACATTTCTAATTTTTTTTCTTTTCCAAAATTGTGAAAATTGTGGCGGCAGGGGGTAAATAAATGCACTAATTTTATAACTTTTGTTAATCCTTCATAACTCCTAGTTCTATAGACCGATTTTGAAGGAAAAAAACTATATGGATCGACAGCAAATTAATTAAAAATTGATATATCCTGGTCACATTTGAAAATGCAAAATTCATAGGCGTTTCCAGGACCTTTTTGGTCTTTTTGGTATGTGAAAATGTTGATTTTTTTTTTAATTCTTGACAATTCTTGAAATTTTCAGACAATCTGCCATGATTAGTTTTAGGAAAAGTCAGAAAAATGCAGAATCCTACATCAAGCCATTTCGGGGCTATTTGAGAAAACATGAGGAGTGGGCAAAATATCCCCCCCGCCCTGCCAGTAATTGGGTTAAGATGTGTCCAAAGTTATGGTTCTCACCCTATAATAATTCCTATATTTAGTTGTCCATTTGATAAATGATTGTTAAATATTTATCAAGCATCATTAATTAAATAAGAAAAGATCATCTATGAATTAGTTTCATATAAATGTGGGTTTCATATCAATTTGATAATTATTTACATCGCATGGGTGTTATTTTTGTTCCTAATATACCTTTTTATACCAAGTTTAGTCCCATTATCGCATGGCTCTTAGCCAGGGAAAATTTTGAGAGCTCTTATGTCTGATACTATTTGTATACACCGTGTGTAACCAATGGCAGGCAGACACGTAGCCAGGATTTCGCCCAGGGGGCGGGGGCGCCTCGAAAGGGCCCCTTCCTGAGCGTTGAAAGGGCCCCTTCCCCAGCATTGAAAGGGCCCCTTCCCGAGGGAGCAGTTGAAAGGGTCCCATTGAGCACCGCCCCCCCCCCCCCCCGTGCTGGCTTGGGGCCCATTCGGCATGTTCAGGGGTCATTCGGCATGTTCAGGGGCCCTTCTGACCCGCCGCCCAGGGTCCCTTTCGGTTTGGTTCGGGACCCTCTATCCTGCACAGTAGCCTTTAAACTTCCCAGGGGCCCTCTGGTTTATCCTAGGGACATCCAGCCTGCTCAGGGGCCCTTTCGACCTGGCAAGGGACTGCGCTGGCTGCTTTCTCGCCCTACCGACATGCTCAGGGAACCCTCCTACCTGCCCGGGGGCCACTCCGACCTACCCATGGGGCCCTACGTGCTGGCTAGGGGCTCATTCGGCATGTTCAGGGCCCTTCTGACCCACCCATGGGCCCTTATCTGACCCACCCAGGGGCCCTCCAACCTGATCAGGGGCCCTTATGACCTGGCAAGAGACTGCGCTGGTCGCTTTGTCGCCCTGCCGAAATGCTCAGGGGTATCGACCTGCCCAGGGGCCCCTCTGTGCTGGCTATGGGCCCATTCGACGTGTTCATGGACCCTCTGACCCGTTCAGGGGCCCTTTCGGTCTGGCCAAGGGCCCCTCTGACATACACAGGGCTCTTTTGAATGTCCAAGGGGCCCTCTGGTCTTTCAGAGAGGGCACTGCTGGCCCTAAAGGGCCTCTGAAGTGCTCTAAACTCTCTCAAAACCACGCTTCGCGTTGTAAAGAGCCCATGATACCACGCTTCGCGCAGTCTCGTCGGCCCTTTTCGACGCGCTGCGCGCGCCGAAAAGGGACCTCCTGGCCTCCGGTGGGTGGGGGGGGGGGGGGCGCAACCGCTGCCCCCCTTCCCTACGTACCTGGGTCAGCTCCATACTTCGACTGGATCAAATTGGATAACCTTTGTCCTTATGGCTTGGTTTTCATGACATAACTTGTTCTGCTTGAAATGTTGGATTTGTCCATTATTAAATTGATTCATGCCTTAGCGTTATGCCAGAATAAATAAGTGTTGCAAGAGTATTATAACTATAAGGAATAACAACCAGTAAGACGCCGTAGTTGGCGATGAACGAGCGAGCGCGAAGGAAATGTATGGTGAATTTCAATTTGCTCGAAGGGGCCCTTACTTCCAGGGGGCCCTTTACCACGCGAAGCGTGGTCTTTAGAGATTTAGAGCACTTCAGAGTCCCTTTAGTGCTACCAGGGCCCTCTCTGAAAGACCAGAGGGCCACTTGGACGTTCAAAAGAGCCCTGTGTGTGCTCAGGGGCCCCTGAGCAGGTCGGAGGAGCCCCTGAGCATGTCGGCAGGGCGACAAAGGAGCCAGCGCAGTCCCTTGCCAAGTCGTAAGGACACCTTAGCAGGATGGAGGGCCCTAGGACAGACCAGAGGGTCCCTGTGAAGGAAAAAGGGCCCCTGTGCAGGTAAGAGAGCCCCTGACCAGACGGAAAGGGCCCCTGTGTGGGTCAGAAGGGCCCCTGGGTGGGTCAGAAGGGCCCCTGAATATGCCGAATGGGTCCCTAGTCAGCACGGAGGGGCCCAGGGCAGGTTGGAGGGCCTTCAGAGCATGTCGCAAGGCGACAAAGCAGCCAGAGCAGTCCGTTGCCAGGTCGGAAGGGCCCCTTAGAAGGTTGGAGGGCCCCTGACCATTTAAAGTTAAAAGGGCCCCTGTGCAGATCGGATGGGCCCCTGACCAGACCGAAAGGGCACCTGGGCGGGTAAGAAGGGCCCGTGAACATGCCGAATTTACCAGTGCGTATTTTAAGGGATTTTGACGGATGGCAACTCGGCGATCAGGGGCGTCATCGCTCAAGGGGGGGGGGGGCGCCATCGCCAAAAACGCCAAGGGGCCCACTGGCGGATCCAGCCTCTCTCCGTGGGGGATCTTTTTGTGGCGAAAAGGTACCCCCATTTTCTTCCCCGCGGATTTGGACGGTCACCTTATTTTGGTATTCGAGCTTAAGAAATAAAAAAAATGATTTTGTGGATTTTTTCCTGATTTATTTTTGATGGGGGGGGGGGGCGTCAAAAACACAAAATGTAAAAATCCGAGATAGCCATTTTGTAGAGAATGTCATTTCCTTTCTTTTGACGTTTTTGTTATTTGCAATTTGCTTCAACACTTTATTGTCTACCATTGTTCAAACATTTATCGTTTTTTCAACCAAAATGTCATGACATGAAGTCATTAAAACGTCATTATCTCCCAGAATTTACATCAATTTCATTGGATTTTGGTGTAAAGACGAAAAATTGATGCAGCATAAGGTACTGAACGTTGAACGTTGATATCTATGATGGTTTTCAAGTTATTGAGAAAATCCAGGAAGGGGGGGGGGCACATTCTGCCCCCCCCCCCCCCTCCAGCGGGGCGCAGGTTAAGTGTCACCGGGGCTGCTTGAATTGCATCAGGTGCGCTGTTTTGTCTATCATTTAAAGAAAGTGATACCTACATACAAACTTCATGTATGTGCCAGGGGCCCATATCACTGACAGCGGGTACTACCTTGGTGAAATCCTGGATATGGCTTTACAATAGCATGACCTCACCCTGAAATTGGAAGGTCTGCAGGTGGGGTCTGGTTCTATAATGCTTACAGTGTAAAAACTTACTCTAAGCTTATCATATGTGGTGTGGTGTGGTGGTTTGGGTAATGTGCTGTATAATGTAGGTATACTATCTGGAATTCATCTGCACTATCTGAAATTCATCTGCACTATCTGGAATTCATCACCTGATGCTGGCCGCCAAATGACCATTAACTGTCAGTGCGCCCTAAAACCAGAATCATCTTCATCATCAGCATCTGATGCTTGGTTTTCCATTGTGTGCATTGAAGCTCGTCGGAGCTCATTGCAGCTCATCGGTTTTGTATAGTGCTTACTGAAGCTTGTGAAATTGGGCTTAGTTTCCGTTATGTGTACAATCTGTCCAGTTTAAAGTTAATTCCCACCTGCCAGATGCTTTGATGTCACTGTTGCCAGTTTGTTGGTACCAGTCTACCTGTCTTGCCGGAATAATGGTGTTGTACTTGCTATGGTGGGAGACTGTTGGCAGCAGAACCCATGTGTTGGCTATGCCTGTTATCACCAAATTAACTGTGCTGGCACTCTGATGACATCAAACTATCTGTATTCACAAACTGATGACATTACTCCTTGGATGGTAGTCATTTGACACCAGACTACCTGTGTTGCCCATGGGCGCCATATAATAATTGTGTTTCAATGCCCTTATGCTCAAACAAGTTAGTGTCATGTTGGACACCTTAAATGAACTCCGAATAGTCCCAAGTCCCTTAGTCCCAAAATTGTCCTTAGCATTTATCCAAGCATTATTTGTCTTCCAGGTCGAGTGCTGTGCTGACAGCGAGCAGCAGTCGTCGCTATGTGGCCAGACGTTGCTGACCACGAGTCTGCGCCGGCTGCCGGGCCGAGTCTGACGACCTGTGCCTCCAACGCCAACGCACTGGACCGGCAGCACGGTTGCCGGCTACACACCACGCCGGCGCTGCTGGCTGCTGCCCCCGGCCCGGACACGAGCGCTGGTGAGACATGGCGCCAAGTAATGAGCCTGCCTGCCCAGCGACGCCAGCGAGCGCGAGCTGTTCGACGCCGGCGGCCACCAGCGCTTCAGCCATCTGCTCGCCGAGTACGACGACAGGGGGCCCTCCACGCCGCTGCCGAGCGAAGGCGCGTCGCTGCGCTACGACGCGACGTCTCCTGATTCGCTGACCGCCCCGCCGCCGCAGGAGCCGGCCGACCTAGTGGCGCTGCCGTCCGCCATCGGCCCACATAAGTACCAGAACAGGCGACGCTGGAAAGGCATGTCTGCAGGTTTTCCTCGTAATGACGGACGTATACCTGAAGGAGGCCAGCATGGGCCGGGTGGTCGTGGGGCCTGCGTGATCCGCAGCTACGGACTGTCGGCAACGGATACGTCCAAGGCTGCTCGAGTACGCGGCCGTGGCCTGGCTCCGGGCGGCGTCGAAATCTCATGTCAAGCTCAAGTGGGGGATACGCGCAGCGGCGCGTGTAGTGACCGGCTGTCCCGTGAGCACACCGAGGGACCCGCTCATTACAGACACCGGCATGTTTCCCGTGCGGACGCTCCGGGAAGTGCTAGCCGCGAGGCTGGCATGCACGGCAGCGTCCCAGAAGACCGACGACCCCTCCCCGCAGCCGCTGAGACGGTGGCCCCGTGGCACATTCTGACAGCCACTGGCTGACGCGACGTTAGTGTGGTCCGTCGTTCGGGCGAACGTGTGCGGTGTCCCCATAGAGTAGTGGCTTATCATCAACCCCCCCCCCCCTCCCTCGCCTTTGATGGACTGAACCAGAATGAGCATCAGGCTGGTCATTGGATCCGGCACCCAGAGTGCGGTCCCCAGCGATGTTCGCCGGGCAGCCGCCAAGAGGCACCTTGCCACTCTGCCCCGTTTGGATCTGGTGCGACGAATCGGCGGAGGTTGGATACGCCGCCGGATGAGGCGGCGTCTTGATCATCTTTCAGTCTGGAGAAGAACGGGAGCTCCCGAGTTCCAGCCGGCAAGGTCTACAGCAGCAAACGCGCCGAGCTGGTTGCGCTACGGGCGGCACTGGAAACGGTGCAGTAGCTGGGGGACGACCTGTGTGCAGTGCGAGAGCCCGCTGGCTGGCGGAGCAGGGTCGCCGACTGGACCGGCTGCATGACTGCGCCGACCAGCTGTGGCTGGCGGAGTACCGTTGCCGGTCTGGCGTGCCGCGGTGGCAGAGATGGCGGGCAGTTCTGGTGTTCTCTGACGAAAGTGCCTTTTAACATGTTTTGTAATGCTGTAGATATACTGCTGCTACGAACATACTCGCCGTAGGCTAAGCTGGGTGTATTGGTCCCAGTCAAAACCATCAGGGAATCTTTCGAGCATTGAATGGTGTATTTGGAGTGGATTTCCCTTTTTAACGTAAATATGTGCTCATTCCATCGTGTGCATGGCTTCAAATGGCTGTACAGCCATTACAATCCCATTTGTGAGTGAATGTTTTGTGTTCAATAAAATGTAATCATCTTCTACGTAAAAATTGCTATTGCCAAATACGAGGCTGTTTTTTACAGAAAGTTTGCTGATGTCATTTAAGACTGCTGACGACCAGAGTGGAGTTGCGACGGAAGCCCGGGGCGGACGGGAGGGACGCGTCCCCCACAATATTGTCGGATTTCAACTAAACGTCTTACCGCGTTGTATGGAAAGAATCAACTTCAGAATTATCTCCCAACTCTAGGAAAGTGGCATTGCCATTGTCGTAAACTAATCAGCATCAATCGCTTGGTGTTATTCGGCCAGGGAGTGTGATTGTTTTTCAGTAAAAACATGGCAATGTAGTGTCCGGCCGGTTGTCATGTTTTAATAGACGGAAAAGACGCACGCTGGACTCATAAGTGTCTGTGTGTGATATTTTTATTTTTTTAAATATCCAGCTAGCATTTATCATGACGAGGCAATACATTGCTCCAGCGACGAGCATTGCCAGGCCCGGCCTCGTAACCCATCCACCGCCTTACGAGCGACGGTTGGCCAATGTCATGTCCATCCTAATATGCTTGCATTTTTCGAACAATTTAAGGTAATGTCCACTCCAACATTCTTCCCTTTTTATACAATTGTTAAGGTCATGTCCATCCAAACAACCTGACCATTTATAAACAATTAAATGTCGTGTCCACCCAAATATCATTCTTTTAATCAAAATATTGAAGGTCATGTCCCCTCAAACCACCTCGCCTTTTCTAAAAAAATGTCCACCAAAGAGTAATCTAGACGCTCGTCTTCTCGGTGCTATAACGGCCAACCATAGGCCTTGATTCTTGCGAAACTTTCGCGCCTTGTAGAGGGCGTGAGGTGTCAGGCAATGATAACAAAGCAGACGGGATTCGCGACATTTTTTGGGGTCCACCTAAAACTTTTGAAAGCGATTGAACTACCAAGTGTATGGGTGACCAAAGTGAAGAGCAATTTTTGCACGCTTAAAATTGGTGATTACATTATTTTTAATATCACGTTAGACCAATGTCAGCAAATAATTAAGTGATGTCAACATTTTGCGTCATTATATACAAAATGTACATGTCACCGCTTCGAAGAGCTCGCAGACTTTGTACATGTCACCGCTTCGAAGAGCTCGCAGACTTTGTACATGTCACCGCTTCGAAGAGCTCAGCGGGGTGTTTTAACATGCTGATTTTGCGCTGCATTTCTCAAGTTCGTCATGCGATAATAAGAGCATAATTTAAAATGCACATGGACATAACGTTTTAGGATCATTTATAAAATAAATGAAAGCATCTCTTGACAGCTCAGGCATGTTGTTTTTCTTCAACGCCTCTAAGAATTAGAAGCTGTACATGTTTCACCATCAGATCGCCGAGCGACGATGTTAGAACTTAGTCTACGCAGGTTGCAAATGTGGCATGCGCCGTCTAGGTTCAACAAAAAATGCAATAGATTGATTAGAGAAAACAGAAGTTAGCTGAACCCCGATACCAGCTATGACGAGGCATCCATCCATCCAATCCATGAAGCTTGCAGGGGAATGATTGTGAAGCTTGAACTTCACCATCGTTTCCGAAACAGTAGGAATCCTATACAAGCAGGCACCAATGATACGCTAATCTTACCGATGTGCGGCAATTTGTATAACACTTTTCATTTATGAGGTACCACACACATGAAGGAACCACTCCTACATGGCAATTGTTTACCACCCCACAAAATTCATGTCTCTACGCACTTGTTTGTTCATAAACAATTCACGAACGTTCGTAACCTACCCATGCATTGTCTTGTCTTTTTTCAGCTGACGTCACTTGTTCGTGACCAAGGTTTGTTCATAAACTGTTTGTTTGCCTTTGTTTAATAAGAAAAACAAACGCCGAACCCTGTTTGTATTCGATCACTAAAAGATGGGACCAGGGGACTGGGGAGTCGCCATCGGGGAAGGGGCCTGGGGGACCGGGCCCCTCTGGATCGCTCCGGCCGGAGTCCGCCCCCCCCCCCCGCCCAGATTCGCAGGATTTTAACATAAGCCCTATGGGACTGGCTCCCCAAGCCTCTGGCTGCCCCCCCCCCCCCCCCCACTAAAAATTGTGTGGCGACACCACTGTATGGGGCAACAAAGGTAGCATACATTTTTATCAAAAGAATCACGAAAACACCATGAGCCAGGAAATGCGGTCTGGGGATGTATAGATTATAAAAAGAACACGTTTGCATTGCTCATACCTGTTCCTCTGTATCCTCCGGACCGAATCGGGACAGCACAGCAGTGTGATTCAGTTGGGCTATCGCCAGCCGTCCATTGGTCAGTGCTGAACAGCGTCAGCCGCACACGAGGAGGAGGAGGAGGGGGAGGAGGAGGAGGAGGAGGAGGAGGAGGAGGAGGAGGAGGAGGAGGAGGAGGAGGAGGAGGAGGAGGAGGAGGAGGAGGAGGAGGAGGAGGAGGAGGAGGAGCGGCGGCGGCGGCGGCGCTGTGTTGCCGGATCGATCGCATGGCCCTCGGCTCGGCCCGGCCCTCAGGTACAAACGGCAGACCGACACCAGCCACCGGCAACCACAGCCACAGCCACAGCCACAGCCACAGCCCACAGCCACAGCCACAGCCACAGCCACAGCCACAGCCATTCATTGAAACGAGTCTCCTCAGTGAAAGAAAGCGCCGGCACGGCTTTCGAACAAACGGCCCATACTAGGGCCACACAGACCCTGCCGAGGCATGACTGCGACGCCACACAGACCCTGCCGAGGCATGACTGCGACGCCACACAGACCCTGCCGAGGCATGACTGCGACGCCACACAGACCCTGACGAGGCATGACTGCGACGCCACACAGACCCTGCCGAGGCATGACTGCGACGCCACACAGACCCTGCCGAGGCATGACTGCGACGCCACACAGACCCCTGCCGAGGCATGACTGCGACGCCACACAGACCCCTGCCGAGGCATGACTGCGACACCACACAGACCCTGCCGAGTCATGACTGCGACGCCACACAGACCCTGACGAGGCATGACTGCGACGCCACACAGACCCTGCCGAGGCATGACTGCGACGCCACACAGACCCTGCCGAGGCATGACTGCGACGCCACACAGACCCTGCCGAGGCATGACTGCGACGCCACACAGACCCTGCCGAGGCATGACTGCGACGCTACACAGACCCTGCCGAGGCATGACTGCGACGCCACACAGACCCTGCCGAGGCATGACTGCGACGCCACACAGACCCTGCCGAGGCATGACTGCGACGCCACACAGACCCTGCCGAGGCATGACTGCGACGCCACACAGACCCTGACGAGGCATGACTGCGACGCCACACAGACCCTGCCGAGGCATGACTGCGACGCCCACCGGCGAGATCACGCAGATAGTAACCACGAGAAACCCACTTTCGGAGCTTCCCTAAGTTTCCCAAGTGGATGTTCGAAATACCATCATAACTTCCACACACCTATATACCATTATAATACATGCCAAGGGAACTATTCGAAAGATGGATAGTCGCAATCGTAACTGCAGCTTCGGTAAGAAATTTCGAATGCCTTGAATAGTGCACAGGAAATAAACATCTGTTTCTTATGCCGATTGTGTAATCTGAGGGTATTTTGTGTTATTTTTCATTCATTAATTATAACCATTGCGGAATGCTAGCGAAGTTGTTGAAATTTGTTCCCGTTTAGCGGGGTGCATGGCACCGCGGCAGCA